>CP053457.1:149018532-149143508 GCA_022644695.1 Cenchrus purpureus
ATGGAAAAGAAGAACACCCATGTTCTTCATGGATAACAGGGATTTTCCTACCACTACAAGATTCACAGAGCAGGAAAACAGGGGATCGATCTTTTCCATCCAAAAGAAAACATACAATTGATCTTTCCATCCACAAGACCACCTATTTGAAATTGAAAAGAAACCCAACCGAGTAATCTATGACGATCCCTCCGAGGAGTTCCCGATGACTCGGGCGTCGAGGGAGCTTCAATGGTCGGGGAGCCACGGGACCGGGATTGGCAGCAAGATTTGAAGGACCAAAGACCGAGGTCCATCTTCTTCTTGGTCCTCTTCGAGTCCACCACCTCCTCCTCCTCCTCCTCCTCCGTGCCCTTCTTCTTCTTCGTCGACGGAATGTCCTTGAACGAATCAAGCTTACCGGCCTTGTCATCCTTCAAAAGCTGCCTCACAAACGCCTTATGTTGATTCCTCTTCTTGGCCTCCACCCGCTTTCTTCTTGGCCGCCAATCGCTTCTTCTCAATGGCCGCCCACGTCTCTTCCTCATCGTCTTCCTCTTCCTCTTCCTCCTCTTCCACGTAGTCGTACTCATCCTCGTCCTCGCCTCTGCCTTTCCATGTCTTCTACATCGATTCACTCAAGGAGGGCTCGGATGGCTCGCATGCGCTTGGTTGGGGGAGTCGGGTGCTGTCCCGATGGAGGAGGGGTTGGAAGGAACGGGAGGCGGGAAGTCGAATCGGAGAAGAAGGCATGGTGGTTGTGGTTTTCTGGAGGAAGAGAGTTTGAGACAAGGCAATGGAGGGAGTTGGGAGAGTCCAAGTATATTAATAGATCTCGCCAGTGTGGATAGTCGGGTGTCTCTTCGAGTTGTATCACGCTAATGCAAGGAGGCGCCTCGATCTCTAATAATGTAACTTTTTGCAAAGAAAAGAACTATGTAAATTTGTAATCTTAGTGAATTTGGAGCAAACTATATTTACAAGCACTTCAACATGCAGATGAACTGCTTATCGCCATTAAACCGATGTTCGGTATGGGTTGCATTAATGACGGATGTTTCGATCTAGAAAAGATACAGAAAGGACAAATATTTCAGGACCTGTAAAAGATGCTTGTTTTGATTTTGGGCAAAGGTGATATATGATTTCATAGTTTATGAGAGAGATAAAATAGGATAACATTTATAGGGAGACAAGGAACAGAGATGGTCAGGGAAACAAAGCATAAACAACTTCGAACAAGGGGATTGATCAACAAACAAATGATAACCAAAATCACAAACATGGTTTGGGTTAGGGATGCATTAGTGTTTTGGATGTTTGGCAATAACCGCATGCTTGTTTTGAATTTGGTCAAGGTGAGCAACAATCACATTGCTATTTCTTATTAATCGTCCAATATTGATCTTCAACTTCTCCAGATCATGTGTCAAGCTAGGAAGCTGACATTGTCAAGCGATTGGCAGAAGTTGGTGTAGGTCTATCTAGTGGAGCTATGTTTTGGGTTGGAAACTTGTGATGATGTTCAGACTCATTGTCTGGTGATGCTTACTCTCCCTGGGAGTCCTAGGGGCGATCATTATCCTAATCTAGCTTGAGTCAATGTAGGTTAGGGCGAGTCAAGGAAGGCTGGGCGGATTAACAAGTTCAACTCTATTGCAAGGAGTATAAATCATAGACGGGAACGAACCAGACACTCAAGCAGGGGTAAGATATGATAGATAAGATAGTAGTGTGAACACACAAACACACTCTCTAAAGGTCCTAGGCTTAGGAGGCAACATACGTTAGTTCTAGGTTCTAAGGTACTAAACATGCAAAGTTAGTCGATGAGTTAGACACACACTAGCATCGCATGATCGGCTGTACAACGGGAGCTAACCTCCCACGTTGCTTATGCACAACTCTGGTTGTTAGACTTTAGACTCCTACAGCGTATCCGAACGTGGGGGATTCCAAAAGGGTCCAACGGCTGTCACCACCGCGGCCTACCCCAAGACAAACCGTGGATACACTCGTAAGCAACGAGCTACGCAACCCAAGCACCACGCTTACGTTGTTAGCAGGACCCGACCGACCCGGGCTATTGTGACCAAGGTCAGAGCTGCCAGATAAACCGGCCAATTACACCGAACACCGTAGCTTGAGCATGAACTTCATGCAACACGAACATGGGATCTAACTAGATCAAACTAGGCTAAGCACACAAACGGATTCGTGCTTTCCTATGTCTATTCAACAAGATCAAAGGGTCGTGATGAACACGAGCCTCTAACTTATGAACAAACACCGAAAACATCTATAAGTCACTCGTCAACTGGATCGAAAGGCCTTGTCATCAAGAACGGAGCCTCTAAATGATGAACGAGCTAAGAACACATGAACAAATCACCCATGTATACAAGCACAACTTTATATGAAATAGTGAATAATCAAGTAGATCAAAGTCATACAATAAAATAAAGATACAAGAGGACTCATACCTAGATCCCAAAGTAGACTTGGAACCTGTAGTAGAACTACTCCTAGCCTACCTCCTAGCCTTAGAAACCAAAAGTGAGAGAGGAGGAGTAAGATGTGTTGGTAAGAAATGAACCCTCCCTTCTATTTATAGGCAGCCGAGCACCACAAGAAGGAGTGAAACACCCCGGGATGGCCTCTAGGACCAATGGACAAGCGCCACGTGGAAGCCTAGGATCAATCGACCCAAGGTTGGTTCGGCCGACCCTAGGGTCACGATCCAGTGGGCCCCACTGGGTGTGCTTCCTCGTGGTGGCACCCAGGCCCTTAAGTCGGTCCCGTGTACACGTGTTCTTGAGGTGGTTTTTAGGCGCTCTAGTGGGCCCATGGATCCATGTGAAGTCCGCGTGTCACGCTCACGATTCGTCGGGGCTTGCCTCTCTTGGATTGGTGACATGGCATGCATGCGTGGCACGGTGTGGCTTGCATGCATGGCACACAGGTGGCAGCCACTCCTTGAGGTGGCATGGCATGAATCATAGAAGGTGAGTTTGCCACTTCTTTTGTTCTTATTTTCCTGCAATCACATAATCTCAAGGACAAGTGGAACTACATTATTCTTAACAAAAATGCGTGTAAGAAATGCCTCTTGCTCCTTTATTCATGAGTAAATTGACGGCTAAAGTAAGCACTTAACGGCCGTCAACAACTCCCCCAAGCTAGCCTCTTGCTCGTCCCGAGCAAGATACTTAGGACTTAGGTTGGTCGATCAGGATTTGCTACGATGTTGTATTCCTAGTTTATGACAAGCATACGACTTGGTACTCTATCAAGAATTGAATGAGTTGGCATTGATCCTACCATACACTTGATAGCTATGGGGCTTGTAGCTTCACCTGCCTTGAGCGGTTGAAAGATAGAATGGTTGTATAGGATTTACTAATCACAAGTACATTGATCAGTTGTCAATCCGGAGGTTTTGCAAATTTTCGCAAAGAAATTGAAGTTCCTCGAATGATACTCTCGGATCGCTCAGTGTGTATGCTTCCTCACCAAGGCATTGATTTGCCTTCTTTCTCTACCTACTTCTAATAAGCTGATATGTGGGGCTGTAGGTAGGGAAAACTTGTGGCATACCTGTTTCTCACGTATTGTCGAGTCGAAAACCGGATCCTTGGGAGCAACAAGTCATACAGCCTGATCAAGATGTGCATGTGTGTGTATATGGTGGATGGATGAAGAACTCTCTTTTTATATATATATATGATTCTCTCTTCTCCTTTTGAGATTTTTGAGACTTGGACGATGTCTCTTTATTCTTTCTCTTTCTCTTTTTTTCGTTTTCTTTTCATGCTCTTGAGCATGTACTTCTTTTTTTTCGCATAGCCCATAGTCCTTGCTGAATATTTTAGGAGAGAAAGTAATCATGGAAATGCGCGGAGCTTTATTAGTGGAATGAATGGGGGATGGATGAAATGATGGGTGCTAACTTCCGGTATAGAAGTTTAGCATATAGTGGTACGTGTCGTGATCTTGATCATGGGAGCATGACAAGTTTCGCCGAGAGGGTCACAACACCGACAAGACTCAATGAAGAAAACAAGAAGCATATGTGGAGGCTAACAACAGCTAGGATCTACATATGGCTTTGGATAGGAATTTCTCATCATTGAGGAACTTATCTTTTTGTCATGTTTCAAAAGAAAACTCCGGATCTCAAACATCACTTAGCACAGGCTCATAGCAACCCTATTATACCATATCATACCTCACAACAACCTAGGCAAGAGTCATGCTTTTTGCTACCCACAAGTTTCAAGCTAAGGTTTGATCACACAAGCCAACAAACTCAAAACTAAGATAGGAAACTAAGCTGTAGCAAGGCATACAAAAGGAATAAATAGAGCAACTATTCATCATTTCGACCATGAGGGGCATAAAACATTCTCACCGCGCATATGAAAGAAAACTAAATTAAGAAAGCAAATAAATATTTTTGGTCTTTTAATTTTTGTAGATTCTGAAAATAAAGATACAAGTTACCTCAAAGTGGGGGTCCTCCCCAAGCTAACCAGGCTCACTCTCGTGGAGGGGAAATCCCATCCACCGGTAGTAGGCCCTCTGCTCCTCCAGCTGCTGCTGCTGTGCCAGCTCGATGGTGTGAAGTCTCTCGCCAGACATCCGCTGCCAGTCCCGAGTGGACTCAACGTGCTAGTGCACGGTCTCCTCCATGTCGCCAACTCGGATGTTGAGCTTGCTCATCTGCTGAGTGAGGGTGGCCCCACGAGATGACGAGCGCAATCCGGATGATGAAGATGTCGCATCTCCGTAGGTAGTACCAGCAGGGACGGCCCACTCGCCACTGCCCGCGCTAGCCCACGCCGAGCTACTCGCACCCTGCTGGTACATGGGCTGGTCCCAACCGAGAGCATATCCGGGAGTACCCCCAGGCATGTACTCGGTAGAGGTCCATGCACCAGACGGAGGTGTGGTAGGCTGAGGCTGTGGCTGAGGCGACAGCTACGGAGACGGCTGTGGTGGCGGCTGTTGTGCTCCGGCTGCTCTCCTCGATGCACTCCTAGTTACCCTGTCACCAGAGACACTAGAACGATGAGGTTCCTCGAGAGGAATCGGCAAGGCCCTCGGCCGCATAAACCTGAAATCCGGGTTAGGTAATCGGATCCGGTTTGTATGGCTCGGTAAAAGAAAACCAAAGAATCATCCGGACCCTTCTTAAGAATATGCCCCTGAGTCAAATAAGCCTCATCAATCTGAGTCCGGGGATTAGCAATGGAGGGCACGCTTAGCCCTTTGCGTAATCCCAAGATTCGTGACGATACGAGAAATCAGAGACGTACACTCAATAGAACCTGTCATCTTAAAATTTGTTAACCACCGAATCATAGCTTGCATTGTGGGGAGATCTTGATCCGTCGACCGCGGCATATAAGATCATCATCTCGCTGCTGCACGGTCGACGTCATCCCTTGGAAAGACAAAGTGACGCCGAGCCACTTGTGCCACAATCGGAGAGTGGGATGCAAGATATCATTGCACCTCAGTATTAACTTGCCGCGAACAGGCCGACCAGAGATTTCTTCCCAAAAACTTTCATGATAAAAACCAACGCAAGCTTGCTCAAGAGAAATAGCGCAGCGACGATGAAAATCGAGGGTGCGACTAAGATCTTTCAACGTAACTCGATATGGAACTCCATGAAATCGAAATGAAATACCGGTCGCATCCTCTTGAAGAGTGCAGAGAACCGGATGGTGGTAGGTCTAGAACCAACCTCCCGAATCGGGACAAAATCCTCCCATCCTAGAGCTTGCCAAATGGAATTGAACTTGGAGTCCATACCTGTTTTCTCGAGAAGGTCCGGGTTGAACTCCTTGGTGTTGGCGAAGACTCAGTCCTTGATGAGAGTGTAGGCTTGTCTCTCGTGATCACTCCTCAAGTCGATGAAGGCGGCCGCGTCAGACACTTCTTCGGCTTGTGGCGTGGTAGCTCTTCTTCTCCTTCCTCTTCACGGTCGGTCGACATTGGGCTTGGTGTAGCTTCGGAATGGCGAGACGAGCTTCCCCGTCACATGAACGGCGTGAGCGAGTCAACTTCCGGAATGCGCCGGAAGCCCAACTCATCTTGCACAACTATCAGACGACACGAGCACCTCGGTGATGGGTTAGTGAAACCGAATGAAATTCTTACCGGGGTTGATCCACCAATGGTCAATATTATAGCAGCACTTGAAGAGAATACTTGGCACCTCAATCTCAAGCGAAAAATCCACGAAAATCAGAGAGCGAAAGCGAGAGGGAGAGAGTGTTGCAATGGGTGAAGACACCCCTCAAACCCCCTTGTATTTATAGGCATTGAAGCCGGCACCGAGACATGGTGTGCAACGGCTAGGAGCCGTTGGAGGAAGGAGGGCCGAGGAGGCCGTGGGTCGGCCGACTGGGGTGGCCGAACCCACCTCGGGCCCACCTGCTTCCAACTTTTTGCAACGGCTCTCTAACGGTCACATGGGGGCCTGCCTAGGTGTCTCGGTCCAAATTTGCCCAGAAACTCGCTCGAACGAATTTTCAAGGATTTTTCAACCTAGAATTTTATTTTCAGAATTTTTATTTAAAAAGGGAAATTTGGCTAGAAAAATTCTAGCATGCAAATGCAAGGATGGAAAATTCAAACATGCATCGGGAAAAATTAAATTAAATTTTGGAAGGGAAATATGAGATAGCTCACCAATTTTACCTTTTGGCGAAAGGACTCATCTTTTTAAGTCCGAGAGCGGGACTTTTCTCGGTGATCAGTTCCACTCGTCCCCCCACTCCCGAGAAGTAGAGGGGTGAGATCTCTGTACCTGCCGCCACACCTTCCGTGCCTTCCTTGATTTTCTTGGTGTGGTCAGAGGTTGTGTGAGCTAGGGTTGTGGCTCCGTCCACCCTAGGTCTGCTCCTCATTTCCTTGCACTGAATAGCATTGCTCTTCTGTCGGTCGAAATCGAAACATCAAGTTCTTCTTCCCAATGCGGAAATGGATGGTCCCACTTTCCACATTGATCCTTGCCCGAGCGTCACTTAGGAACGGCCTCTCAAGAATGAGTGGCATTTCCGCATCATCTTGCATATCAAGGACCACAAAATCTGCGAAGATGCAAGAACCTTGGACGAATACCAGTAGACTCTCCACAATCCCTTCCGGATACCGGATCGATACATCAGCAAGTTGAACTGTCCTCGAGGTTGGGGTAAGAGCAGGATATCCCAATCTTTCGAACATAGCCTTGGACATGAGGTTGACACTCGCGCCAAGATCACAGAGGGCATTCCTAATTTTCTGGTAGTATATAGTGCAAGTGATAGCCGGATAACCAGGATCCTTCCTGTGCTCAATTGCTGAAGATTCCCATGGATCAAGAACCTTCTGTATGGGTCTCCTGATAGTCACAGCGTGCCTCCCTGCATGGCTTACCCCATCCGGTGGACACTTCTACACATTCTCACAAGAAGACACGGGTTGCCCTGGGATCTTCCCATCCTCAGCAGAGGGAACCAAAGCAGCTAACTGAGCCAACTGGGTTTCTATCATTTTATTAAAGCTCAGCTGGTTCTTAAGAGCAGAAGAAAGGCTATCAATTTTAACGTTGAGGCTTTCTAAAGCCTTATCATAGGCAGCTGTTTTCTTATTAAAACCTTCATTAATCTTAGCTTGCCCGAAAACCAGATCTTTCAGGGAAGGTTGGTTGGGATTGTAAGCATTACCTTGATTACCTCCCTGATAGTAAGGGCGTGATTGATTCCACGTTTGACCTCCTTGTGGACGATAACCATTATTGTTGCCGTTCATGTACATCACATCCTCCCTCGAATGCCCAAGATCACCACAGACTTCGCAGAGTCATGCGAGCATCCATAGCTTGAGTAGTGATGGCCATGGCAGCCTTCTCACTGGTCAGAGCATCCATTCTTTTCATGAGTAGGTCCATCTTGGTGTGCAGCATATCCGCTTCTTTGATGGTATGTGTACCCCTCTTACGTGGTTGGAGTCGATCATCACTCCACCCTTGGTTGGAGACCATCTTCTCGATAAGTTTGGTTGCTTCAGCAATAGTGAGAGAGAAGAAAGCCCCTCTAGCAGCAGCATCAATATGGCTTCGGGCTGTCGGAGTCAGGCCATTATAGAAACTCTGAAGAATAAGCCAGTTGCCCATCCCATGATGGGGACAAGCCAGGATGTACTCCTGGAGCCTCTCCCAAGCCTCTGGAATGGTTTCATTTGCTGCTTGCTGAAAACTTGAAATTCTCCCCCGGAGAGCATTGGTCCTGCCCAACGGAAAGAACTTTGCAAGGAACGCTGCTGAGCACTTTTCCCAGGTGCCAATATCTGCTCGGTTTGCATAGAACCACTGCTTTGCCTTTCCCAAGAGTGAGAATGGAAATGTAGCAGACAATGGCATCTTCCTCCACTCCTCGATAGTGAAGGTACTGTACCCGTGAACTGCAAGTGGGCGCTCTGCGTCTTCATTAGGCTTGCCACAGAATGGGCTAGCATGTAACATCGTAATGAGGCCAGTCTTGATCTCGAAGTTTCCATTCCCGGTGTTGATCTCGGGGCCGAGGCACTGTCGAGAGGGAGCAATATTCGCCAAGAGTCTTCTCGATTGGCCATAGGAGTTGATGTAGATGGCACAAAGGAAGTCGGGTCGACTCCAGACGTACACCGGAGAACCGAAATGAGTTCGAGCTCTCCTTATGAGTGACTCAGATCTTCATGAAGTTCGAAGTCGAAACCAATATACACTACCCGTCTTCATCATCGATAGACAAAGAAGACATTCAAAGTTAGCCTGCATTGAGAACTGTTTTATTCCTGTCATGATTATAAACATTGCAAAGTGTTGACATGTTATCCTTAGCCTTCCGACAGACGGCGCCGTAAATGCTTGTTGGTATTTCTTAACCTCGATGCTAAGTTATGGGTTCCTAGCAATGATGCCAGAAATATCCACATGGTAATCCTAACGATTACAAGAGTCCGCAAGCGCACGGAAGTACCATTGTAGCATTTCCCCAAAGGAGTATTCCAAAGGGTATTGTTGACGGCCGTTAAGTGCTTACTTTAGCCGTCAATTTACTCATGAATAAAGGAGCAAGAGGCATTTCTTACACGCATTTTAGTTAAGAATAATGTAGTTCCACTTGTCTTTGGAGATTATGTGATTGCATGAAAATAAGCACAAAAGAAATGGCAAACTCACCTTCTATGATTGAACCAAATATTCACTAACTGTCATGTTGCCTTGCTTTAGAGCGAGAAACTCCTTCTGCTTGAGCTTTTTCACACCAGCTGGGATGTGATGTGTACGGAAACTCTCCAGGAACTCCTGCCAAGTAATGGTGTTAGGAACATCATGTGCGGTTGTGTAAGCATCCCACCAATCAGATGTTGCACCCTCTAGGCGGCCTGAGGCATACAAGACCTTCTCACGATCATTACATTGTGTGATATTCAAAGATCTTGTTAATGGTCTTAAGCCCCATCGCATCGAGGGATCCACTGAATGGGAGTAAGTGGGTGGGTGGTGGCTCATAAACTCTTTATGTTTGTTTGCTGGTGGTGGGGGTGCATGAGGTGGCGGTTGGTTCTGGCCGAGCTTGCATATTCGGACGGTGGCGGTGAGGTTTTGCAAGAGCGCATCCGAGCCGCAAGCTGTTGCATTGCGGATCCATTGTTGGTCCTGGTGGTGGAGATACTTGAATAGCGATGTGATCACGTATCACTAGCGGGACGTCCTGTCCACCTCCTGACCTAGTGTTTACCATCTCATTGTTAGGGAAAAGTATTTCCGATAAGAGGTTGAATTGATAAAGATGAAAAGAGAAAAGGGGCTAAGATTTAAATTTTAACTTAATCATTTTATTGATGAATTTGTGGCCACACTCCACAAAAGCATTCCAATCATGTCAAAGATCCAAATCATGCATGTTCACAACCAACAAGCATTAACATCGCTCGTCCTCACAAGAACGACTCTATCGAAACAAAACTGATGGAAGGGTAGGCAATCTAAGAAGCTATCTTAGAAAACACGTGTGGTAGTTCAAGGTGGAAGAACAAAAATCTATCTCAGTGTAGAATAAAACAAATAGATGTAATTTTGATAAAGAATAAAGAATAAAATATATTTTTAAGCGTAACTAAGATATTTTGAATGCTGGAAAGGCTTTCTAGAAAGAGAGTCCTTATTATCGACCATTTCTACCTGAGGCTGCGTCCTACAGTCAGCATTGCTCTGATACCACTCTGTCACACCCGTTTTTCCGAAGAAAACCGAATGCATCTCATATGTGTGCCAGGATCACAATTTCACACATATGATAGACAAATGAGTGTAATATCACAAGACATTGCTCAAAAACGTACAGAAAAGGTTTATTAACTTTATTACACTCACGGGGTAGACACGAAGGTCTTTACACGAACAACGATAACTATGACGATGCGACACCATCTTCATCTTCCACAGGCATCTGACTGGTGGATCGCATGCCTCAGAACTCCTCGTAGTCTCTGAAGTACTCCACTCCGGGATTCTCCTCAACGATTATGCAAGGATGAGTACACTTATGGTTGGTACTCGAAGGCCACGTAAATAACCGGAAAACAAATTAAATCCATCTTTAAGTTCATTAATCATGTGTGGGTCCAGGGCCGCTCTTGACCGTGAGCACGGTGATCGATCAGTTTACACTCTGCAGAGAGTTGCACACTTTCACCACGGTTCGCGTAAAGTTCCAAGAACTTTGAACCCAACCATGCATGTGCTGATCAGGCACAATACCACACTTCCGAGGTGTGATTGCATAGGGACGCTACGAAGCCTTTACAAAGATATGCAAAAGCACCAACAACCCACGACGATTCTGACTCGAGGCGGACCATAACCCTCCCTAGTGGTCGCACCTTAGCAAATTGCTACCCCAAAAGAAGGGCTATACCCTGCAACCCGGAGCCCCTTGTGTTCCTTTCGGATAAGGTCATCAGTACAATCGCACACCTAATTAGTTGGCTAAGCCAGAGCCATGTGGACTGTGGTTGCACTGTTTTCCTGGGTGGTTCTCCATGTTCCGATTAATTTATAGTATTCTTGTATTAAAGCATAGGTAGAAGGGTGGTTAGGGTCACTTGCCTTTTTCCAACCAAAAGTTACTTTCCTTTTCTTCAAACTTCTGCACTTGCTCTTCCTCGAACGGCGCGTTGTCTATGATCATGCAAGAAAACATGCAATAAATAAAACAATACATCAAACATTACTGAAAGACTAAAACAAGCTTCTAAAACTAACATGCTTATTGATACGATCGCGTGGACACCAAAAACGCTTAAAACGGAGCTAAGACGGAAAAGATATGGTTTAAACAAGGTTCAGGGGCTAGATTGTAAGAAAACTTGACTTCCCGGGGCTTATCTGCAAGAAACCAGGGACCTAGACATAATTACGTATATAAACCCGAGGTTTATAATGCAAAAGGGCAAGGATGGACTGCGGGATGGAAAAACAAAGAAACTCAGGGTCCTAAACATAAAACCAAGGACCTGGCTGAAAGGATCTTATGAGGTGGAAGGGTATTGTTGTAATATTTAAAACGGCAGGGTTCTTTTTGCAAGATGGCGGCGGAGACTCTGGGTTGACCGTTACTTTGAACGGTTGACCGGGGATGGATTGGATCGAGCCAGATCCGCCACGTGCCACGGCTGGGTGGTGGCGGACTCCGAGTCCGGCGCCGCTGGCGGTGACGACGATCCGGGCGCCGAGCTCGCTTTGGGACGCGGTCAGGCTCTACGCGAAGCTGGGAGAAAGGCAAACCTTACTAGGGGCTCAAGGAGGCATCTAGGGCGCGCGGAAGGGCGATGCAGCAGCACATGGTGGCGGCGAGCGGCGAACTCGCCGGTGAGCTTCTAAGACGAGTACCGCGGCAGCTAAGAGCAAAGAAATAAAGGGGGGAAAGATTCCTCACCTCGATTTGAAGCCCCGGATAGGCTCCTTGGCGGCGGAGAGGCGGAGGAGAAGTAGATCGATGCTCGGGCTCCAAGGCCCGGCCCAGGCGCGAGGTGGAGAGGAGGGTGGTGCGGGTTGGAGAGTAGCTCGGGGTCGACTTATATAGGACCGATGGGGGAAGAGGAGAGGGCAGCTAAGGCGGTGGGGGAGGCATTCCGGCGGTGGCCGCCATTAATGCCCAATGGGGCCGGGTGGGGAGGCGGTTCGGGAGAGGGAGCGAGGCGGCACGTGGGTGCGCCACTAGGCACTCAATGTCGCACTCGTGGAGGGGAGAGGGAAGGGTGAGGGAGGCCGGGGAGGCGGCGGTGCATGGCGCGGCCATGGGGAGGATGGGGGCGCTTAGGGTGGAGACGGCGAGAGGTAGGGGGTGAAGCTGACGAGCGGGCCCCACCTGTTGGCGAGAGGGAGAAGGGGGAAGAGAGGTGGGCCGTGGGTTCGTTTGGGCCGGAAGAGAGGGATGGGCCGGCGGGTGGTGGATCGGGCTGGAGAGGAAAAAAGAAAAGAAAAGGAGGGAGAGGAGAGAGGCGGGCCGGCGGTGAAAAAAAGAAAAGGAGGAAGGGAGAGAGCTTGAGGGTGGTTTTTGGGACTTGAACTTTTTGATGATTTTTAAAACACACAACATCAAACAAGAACAATGCAAACCAAAACAATGATGCACAATCACTTGTTGTTTCTAAATTATTTAAATATTATTTAATATTTAAAAAGGCAAATTTATTTAGTCAATTTATTAAATCCTTAGAAAATAAAACTAAACCATGTTGCTAGCATTATTTTATTGTGATGGAATTTTCGGGTGTTACAAATCCTACCCCCTTAAAGAGAATCTCGTCTCGAGATTCGGAGAGATTGGAAAACAACTGAGGAGATTCTTATATAAGCTCATCTTGAAAGGTGTTGGGGGTACTCTCACAACACTTGAATATCGTCAACAAATCTTATTCACTTTTTCTTCTTCTTTGGGCTGGTAGTAGCAACAAACTCAATCCTATCTCCTTGCAGGCTTGTTAAGAGCACATACTTCTTGGCACACAGAATAATTCCATCATATTTGCCTAACCGATCCATTCCAAGGACCACATCTATTCCAATAGACTTCAGAACCACTAGGTCAGCTAGAAAATCTATCCCCATGATTTTAAGATTGACCTGTGAACATAAGTGACTAGCTTTCATTTCACCTCCTGGAGAATTAACTAGAAGTTGTGTCTTCATATGATTCATAGGTATATCATACTTTGCCACGAATTGTTCAGTAATAAATGAATGTGATGCCCCGGAATCAAATAAAACTGTTGCAGGTACAGAGTTGATAAGGAACGTACCAAGCACAACATCCTTGTCCCCTTGAGCTTCTTCAACCGTCACATGGTTCACCCTACCATGCATGTAGTTCTGTTGGCCTCTGTTACCTTGAGAATTTGGATTCCCAGTGCGTACTTGAGACGATGGCTGTCCGGTTCTCTGACCATTACCTTTTGAGGTGTATGCGCATATTGGCGGGGCAACATCTTGGCATAGTGTCCCAATTCTCCGTAGTTAAAACATCCACTTGGGTGAACTGGAGTATTATTCCTTACTGGTGCACCTGAGCGATTCTGATGAGGATTTGGAGCATGTGGTGTCATTGGGTTGAATTCTTCGGGTTGCTCAAACGAACGATAAAACTGTTGATTCTGTCCATGGTTTCTGCCTTGTCCGCTAGAACGAAACTCGGAGCCCTGTGACGAGTTGTAACGAGGGCGGGTATTGCTGCTAGACTGTCCCTGAGATTGAAACTTGTGCTTCTACTCACCAAGTTCTTTGCATTTGTTTTCCAAGCCTATGGCCTTATTCAGCAACATCTGGAAGTTCGGAAATGTGTGGCTCTGCAAATGATAGTTAAGTGGCCCTATCAGACCATCCAGAAAACATTCTTGTCTCTTCGCATCGGTGTTGACTTCATCTGGTGCATAGCGGGACAACCGAGTAAACTCATCCAAATATTCACAAACTGTCATGTTGCCTTGCTTTAGAGCGAGAAACTCCTTCTGCTTTCACACCCAGCTGGGATGTGATGTGTACGGAAACTCTCCTGGAACTCCTGCCAAGTAATGGTGTTAGGAGCAGCATGTGCGGTTGTGTAAGCATCCCACCAATCAGATGCTGCACCCTCTAGGCGGCCGAGGCATACAAGACCTTCTCACGATCATTACATTGTGTGATATTCAGCATCTTGTTAATGGTCTTAAGCCAGTCATCAGCATCGAAGGGATCCACTGAATGGGAGTAAGTGGGTGGGTGGTGGCTCATAAACTCTTTATGTTTGTTTGCTAGTGGTGGGGGTGCATGAGGTGGCGGTTGGTTCTGCTGAGCTTGCATATTCTGGACGGTGGTAGTGAGGTTTTGCAAGAGCTGCAAAGAACTGTTGCATTGCCGGATCCATTGTTGGTCCTGGTGGTGGAGATACTTGAATAGCGATGTGATCACATATCACTAGCGGGACGTCCTGTCCACCTCCTGACCTAGTGTTTACCATCTCATTGTTAGGGAAAAGTATTTCTGATAAGAGGTTGAATTGATAAAGATGAAAAGAGAAAAGGGGCTAAGATTTAAATTTTAACTTAATCATTTTATTGATGAATTTGTCGCCATCACTCCACAAAAGCATTCCAATCATGTCAAAGATCCAAATCATGCATGTTCACAACCAACAAGCATTAACATCGCTCGTCCTCACAAGAACGACTCTATCGAAACAAAACTGATGGAAGGGTAGGCAATCTAAGAAGCTATCTTAGAAAACACGCATGGTAGTTCAAGGTGGAAGAACAAAAATCTATCTCAGTGTAGAATAAAACAAATAGATGTAATTTTGATAAAGAATAAAGAATAAAATATATTTTTAAGTGTAAATAAGATATTTTGAATGCTGGAAAGGCTTTCTAGAAAGAGAGTCCTTATTATCGACCATTTCTACCGAGGTCGTCTACAACAAGATTGCTCGATACCACTGTCACACCGTTTTCAAGAAAACCGAATGCATCTCATATGTGTGCCAGGATCACAATTTCACACATATGATAGACAAATGAGTGTAATATCACAAGACATTGCTCAAAAACGTACAGAAAAGGTTTATTAACTTTATTAGACTCACGAGGTAGACATGAAGGTCTTTACACGAACAACGATAACTATGATGATGCGACACCATCTTCATCTTCCACAGGCATCTGACTGGTGGATCGCATGCCTCAGAACTCCTCGTAGTCTCTGAAGTACTCCACTCCGGGATTCTCCTCTGAACAGCATTATGCAAGGATGAGTACACTTATGGTTGGTACTCAGCAAGGCCATAGAAATAACCGGAAAGCAAATTAAATCCATCTTTAAGTTCATTAATCGTGTGTGGGTCTAGGCCGCTCTTGACCGTGAGCACGGCTGATCGATCAATTTTACACTCTGCAGAGGTTGCACACTGTGGTTCTGAAGAACTTTGAACCCAACCATGTGTGTGCTGATCAGGCACAATACCACAGTTTCGAGGTGTGATTGCATAGGGACGCTACGAAGCCTTTACAAAGATATGCAAAAGCACCAACAACCTACGACAGTTACAGCTCAGGGCGGACCATAGCCCTCCCTAGTGGTCAGCACCTTAGCAAAGGCTGCTACCCCAAAAGAACCGAGCTATACCCCTGCAACCCGGAGCCCCCTGTGTTCCTTTCGGATAAGGTCATCAGTACAATCGCACACCTAATTAATTGGCTAAGCCAGAGCCATGTGGACCGTGGTTGCAATTGCTTTTCCTGGGTGGTTCTCCATGTTCCGATTAATTTATAGTATTCCTGTATTAAAGCATAGGTAGAAGGGTGGTTAGGGTCACTTGCCTTTTTCCAACCAAAAGTTACTTTCCTTTTCTTCAAACTTCTGCACTTGCTCTTTCCTCGAATAGCGTTGTCTACGATCATGCAAGAAAACATGCAATAAATAAAACAATACATCAAACATTACTAAAAGACTAAAATAAGCTTCTAAAACTAATGTGCTTATTGAGACGATCGCGTGGACACCAAAAACGCTTAAAACGGAGCTAAGACGGAAAAGATATGGCTTAAACAAGGTTCAGGGGCTAGATTGTAAGAAAACTTGACTTCCAGGGGCTTATCTGCAAGAAACCAGGGACCTAGACGTAATTACATAAATAAACCTGAGGTTTATAACGCAAAAGCGCAAGGATGGACTGCGGGATGGAAAAACAAAGAAACTCAGGGTCCTAAACATAAAACCAAGGACCTGGCTGAAAGGATCTTATGAGGTGGAAGGGTATTGTTGTAATATTTAAAACCACAGGGTTCTTTTTGCAAGATGGCGGCGGAGACTCTGGGTTAACCGTTACTTTGAATGGTTGACCGGGGATGGATTGGATCGAGCCGAGATCTGACGCGCTGCAGCGGGTGGCGGTGGACTCGCCGAGTCATGAGCCGGCGACGGCGTGAGCTTGCCAGCGACGCACGATCTGGCGCTCTGGAGCTCGGTTTGGGACGCGGTCGGGCTCTACTCGAAGCTGGGAGAAAGGCAAACCTTACTAGGGGCTCAAGGAGGCATCTAGGGCGCGCGGAAGGGCGATGCAGCGGCACATGGCGGCGGCGGGTGGCGAACTCGCCGGTGAGCTCCTAAGATGAGTACCGTGGTAGCTAAGAGCAAAGAAAGAAAGGGGGGAAAGATTCCTCACCTCGATTTGAAGCCCCGGGGAGGCTCCTTGGCGGTGGAAAGGCAGAGGAGAAGTAGATCGATGCGGCGGCTCGTGGCCATAAGCGAGGAGGAGAGGAGGGTGGTGTGGGTTGGAGAGCAGCTCGGGGTCGGCTTATATAGGACCGACGAGGGAAGAGGAGAGGACGACTAAGGCGGTGGGGGAGGGATTCCGGCGGTGGCCGCCATGAATGCCCGATGGGGCCGGGTGGGGAGGCGGTTCGGGAGAGGGAGCGAGGCAACGCGTGGGTGCGCCACTAGGCATTGAATGTCGCACTCGTGGAGGGGAGAGGGAAGGGTGAGACAGGCCGGGGAGGCGGCGGTGCACGGCGCAGCCATGGGGGAGGATGGGGGGCGCTAGAGGTAGGAGACGGCGGGAGGTAGGGGGTGAAGCTGATGAGCGGGCCCCACCTGTCGGTGAGAGGGAGAGGGGGGAAGAGAGGTGGGCCGCGGGTTCGTTTGGGCCGGAAGAGAGGGATGGGCCAGCGGGTGGCGGATCAGGCTGGAGAGGAAAAAAGAAAAGAAAAGGAGGGAGAGGAGAGAGGCGGGCTGGCGGTGAAAAAAAGAAAAGGTGGAAGGGAGAGAGCTTGAGGGTGGTTTTTGGGACTTGAACTTTTTGATGATTTTTAAAACACACAACATCAAACAAGAACAATGCAAACCAAAACAATGATGCACAATCACTTGTTGTTTCTAAATTATTTAAATATTATTTAATATTTAAAAAGCCAAATTTATTTAGTCAATTTATTAAATCCTTAGAAAATAAAACTAAACCATGTTGCTAGCATTATTTTATTGTGATGGAATTTTCAGGTGTTACACTATGCAGGGAGACCCATACAACAGGTTCTTGATCCATGGGAATCTTCAGCAATTGTGCACAGGAAAGATCCTGGTTATCCGGCTATCACTTGCACTATATACTACCAGAAAATTAGGAATGCCCTCTGTGATCTTGGCGCAAGTGTCAACCTCATGTCCAAGGCTATGTTCGAAAGATTGGGATATCCTGCTCTTACCCCAACCTCGAGGACAGTTCAACTTGCTGATGCATCGATCCGGTATCCGGAGAGGATTGTGGAGAGTCTACTGGTATTTGTCCAAGGTTCTTGCATCTTCGCGGATTTCGTTGTCCTTGATATGCAAGATGATGCGGAAATGCCACTCATTCTTGGGAGGCCGTTCCTAAGTGACGCTCGGGCAAGGATCAATGTGGAAAATGGGACCATCCGTTTCCGCATTGGGAAGAAGAACTGGATGTTCTGATTTCGACCAATAGAAGAGCAATGCTATTCAATGCAAGAAAATGATGAGCAGGCCTGGGGGTGGACGGAGCCACAACCCCAGCTCACACAACCTCTGACCACACCAAGAAAATCAAGGAAGGCACGGAAGGTGTGGCGACAAGTACAGAGATCGCACCCCTCTACTTCTCGGGAGCGGGGTGACGAGTGGCACTGATCACCGAGAAAAGTCCCGCTCTCGGACTTAAAAAGATGAGTCCTTTCGCCAAAAGGTAAAATTGGTGAGCTATCTCATATTTCCCTTCCAAAATTTAATTTAATTTTCCCGATGCATGTTTGAATTTTCCATCCTTGCATTTGCATGCTAGAATTTTTCTAGCCAAATTTCCCTTTTTAAATAAAAATTCTGAAAATAAAATTTTGGGTTGGAAAATCCTTGAAAATTCATTCAAGCAAGTTTCCGGGCAAATTTGGACCGAGACACCTAGGCAGGCCCTCATGTGACCGTTGGAGAGCCGCAAAAGGCGGACGAGGTGGGTTCGGGACCGAGCACGTGGGCCGACCCCACAGGTCGGCCAACCCAGCCAAACGGCTAGCCCGGCCCTCCTTCCTCCAACGGCTCCTAGCCATTGAACATGGCCCATGTCTCGGTGCCTGGCTTCAATGCCTATAAATACAACAGGGTTTGAGGGGTGTCTTCACCCATTTCAACACTCTCTCTCTCTCTTGTTTTTGCTCTCTGGTTTTCGTGGATTTTTCGCTCGAGATTGAGATGCCAAGTATTCTCTCTAAGTGCTGCTGAAGTATTGATTATTGGTGGAGCAAACTCGGTAAGAATTTCATTTGGTTTCACTAACCCATCACCGAGTTGCTCGTGTCGTCCGATAGTTGTGCAAGATGAGTTGGGCCTCCCGATTCCGGAAGTTGACTCGCCACGCCTGCTCACGCGACGGGAGCTCTCGCCATTTCGAAGCTGCACCGAGCCCAATGTCAACCGACCGTGAAGAGGAAGGAGAAGAAGAGCTACCCACGCCACAAGCTGATGAAGTGTACGCCGTCGACGCCGCCTTCATCGACTTGAGGAGTGATCGCGAGAGACAAGCCTACGCTCTCATCAAGGACCGAGTCTTCACCAACACCAAGGAGTTCGACCCGGACCTTCTCGAGAAAATAGGTATGGACTTTGAGTTTGATTCCATTTGGCAAGCTCTAGGATGGGAGGATTTTGTCCCAGTTCAGGAGGTTGGTTCTAGACCTACCACCATTCAGTTCCTCTGCACTCTTCAAGAGGATGCGACCGGTATTTCATTTCGATTTCATGGAGTTCCGTATCGAGTTTTGTGGAAAGATCTTAGTCGCACCCTCAGTTTCCATCATCGCTGCGCTATTTCTCTTGAGCAAGCTTGTGCTGGTTTTAATCGTGAAAGTTTTTGGGAAGAAATCTTTGGTCGGCCTGTTCGCGGCAAGTTAATACTGAGGTGCAACGATATCTTGCATCCCACTCTCCGACTGTGGCACAAGTGGCTCACCGTCACTCTCTTTCCAAGGGATGACATACGACCCGTGCGCACTGACGAGATGATGATCTTATATGCCGCGGTCAAACGGATCAAGATCTCCCCTGTGCAAGCTATGATTCGGCAGTGGTTAGCAAATTTTAAGATGACGGGTTCTATTGAGTGTACGTCTCTGATTTCTCGCATCGTCACGAATCTTGGGATTACGCAAGGGCCCAACGTGCCCTCCATTGCTAATCCCCGGACTCAGATTGACGAGGCTTATTTGACTCAGGGGCATATTCTTAAGAAGGTTCCGGATGATTCTTTTATTTTCTTTTACCCGGGCCATACAAACCAAATCCAGTTACCTAACTCAGATTTCAGGTTGTACGGCCAGGGGCCACTGACCGTTCCTCTCGAGGAACCTCGTTGTTCTTGTGTCTCTGGTGATAGGGTAACTAGGAGTGCGTCGAGGAGAGCAGCCGGAGCACAACAGCCGCCACCACAGCTGTCTCCGTAGCTGTCGCCGCCCATGCCTCACCGCCACACCTCCATCTGGTGCATGGACCTCTACCGAGTACATGCCTGGGGGTACTCCCGGATATGCTCCCGGTTGGGACCAGCCCATGTACCAGCAGGGTGCGAGTAGCTCGGCTTGGGCTAGCGCAGGCAGTGGCGAGTGGGCCGTCCCTGCTGGTACTACCTACGGAGATGCGACATCTTCGTCATCCGGGTTGCGCTCGTCATCTCGTGGGGCCACCCTCACTCAACAAATGAGTGAGCTCAACATCCGAGTTGGCGACATGGAGGAGACCGTGCACCGACGCGTCGAGTCCACCGGGGCGGCGGATGTCGGCGAGACTTCACGCCATCGGTGGCGGCCGGCGGTGGAGGCGGAGGGCCTACTACCGGTGGATGGGATTTCCCCCTCCACAGTAGTGAGCCTGAAGCTAGCTTGGGGGAGGACCCCCACTCTGAGGTAACTTGTATCTTTATTTTCAGAATCTCATATGCTAAAAACACATAAAAATCTGCAAAGTTAAAAAGACCAAAAATATTTATTTGCTTTCTTAAATTAGTTTGCTTTCATATGCGTGGTAAGAATGCTTTCTGTCCTTCATGGTCGAAATGATGAATAGTTGCTCTGTTTATTCCTTTTGTATGCCTTGCTACAGCTTAGTACCCTATCTTAGTTTTGAGTTTGTTGGCTTGTGTGATCAAACCTTAGGAAACTTGTGGGTAGCAAAAGCATGACCTTTGCCTAGGTTGTTGTGAGGTATGATATGGTATAATAGGGTTGCTATGAGCCCTGCTAAGTGATGTTTGATATCCGAGTTTTCTTTTGAAAAATGACAAAAAGATAAGTTCCTCAATGATGAGAAATTCTTATCCAAAGCCATATGTAGATCCTAGCTGTTGTTAGCCTCCACATATGCTTCTTGTTTTCTTCATTAAGTCTTGTCGAATTGTTGTGACCCTCGGCGAGAAACTTGTCATGCTCCCATGATCAAGATCACGTACACAACCACTATATGCTAAACTTCTACACCGGAAGTTAGCACCCATCATTTCATCCATTCCCCATCCATTCCACTAATAAAGCTCCACGCATTGTTCCATGATTACTCTCTCTCCTAAAATATTCAGCAAGGACTATGGGCTATGCGGAAAAAAAGAGAAAAAAAGGGGGGGTACATGCTCAAGAGCATGAAAAGAAAAAAAAAGAAAGAGAAAGAATAAAGAAACATAGTCCGAGTCTCAAAAAATTTCAAAAGGAGAAGAGAGAATCATATGCAAAAAAAAAGGAGTTCATCATCCATCCACCATATACACACACATGCACATCTTGATCAGGCTGTATGACTTGTTGCTCCCAAGGATCCGGTTTTCAACTCGACAATACATGAGAAACAGGTATGCCACATGTTTTCCTACCTCTGACCCACATATCAGCTTATTAGAAGTAGGTGGAGAAAGAAGGCAAATCAATGCCTTGGTGAGGAATCATACACACTGAGCGATCCGAGAGTATCATTCGAGGAACTTCGATTTCTTTGAAAAAAAATTTAGCAAAACCTCCGGATTGACGACTGATCAAGGTACATGTGATTAGTAATTTCTATACAACGGTTCTATCTTTCAACCGCCCAAGGCAGGTGAAGCTACAAGCCCCATAGCAATCAAGCGTAAGGTAAGATACATGCCAACTCATTCAATTCTTGATAGAGTACCTAGTCGTATGCTTGTCATAAACTAGGAATACAACATCGTAGCAACTCCTGATCAACCAACCTATGTCCTAAGTATCTTGCTTGGGACGAGCAAGAGGCTAGCTTGGGGGAGTTGTTGACGGCTGTTAAGTCCCTACTTTAGCCATCAATTTACTCTTGAATAAAGGAGCAAGAGGCATTTCTTACACACATTTCGGTTAAGAATAATGTAGTTTCACTTGTCCTTGGAGATTATGTGATTGCAGGAAAATAAGCATAAAAGAAGTGGCAAACTCACCTTCTATGATTCATGCCACATCACCTCAAGGAATGGCTGCCACCTCAGGTGCCTTGCATGCAAGCTCAGCCACCTCAGGTGCCACGCATGCACGCCATGTCACAAATCCAAGGGAGGCAAGCCCCAATGAATCAGAGTGTGACACGTGGACTTCACATGGATCCATGGGCCCACCAGAGCGCCTAAACCACCTCAAGAACACGTGTACACCGGGGACCGACTTAAGGGCCCACAGGACAGCCACCCCGAGGAAGCACACCTTGAGTGGGGCCCACTGATCGGCCGACCTAGATCCCGAACCGACCTTGGGTCGGCTGATCCTGGGCTTCCACGTGGTGCTTGTCCATTGGTCCTAGAGGCCATCCCCGGGGTGTTTCACTCCTTCTTGCGCCGGTGCTCTGGCCTATAAATAGAAGGGGAGGGGGTTCATTTCTTACCAACACATCTTACTCCTCTCTCACTTTTGGTTTCTAAGGCTAGGAGGTAGGCTAGAGTAGTTCTACTTCAGGTTCCAAGTCTACTTTGGGATCTAGGTATGAGTCCTCTTGTATCTTTATTTTATTGTATGACTTTGATCTACTTCAGTTATTCAGCTATTTCATATAAAGTTGTGCTTGTATACATGGGTGATTTGTTCATGTGTTCTTCGCTCGTTCATCATTTAGAGGCTCCTGTTCTTGATGAACAAGGCCTTTTGATCCAGTTGATGAGTGACTTATACATGTTTTCAGTGTTTGTTCATAAGTTAGAGACTCGTGTTCATCACGAACACGACCCTTTGATCTTGTTGAATAGACATAGGAAAGCACAAATCCGTTTGTGTGCGTAGCCTAGTTTGATCTAGTTAGATCCTATGTTCGTGTAGCATGAAGTTCATGCTCAAGCTACGGTACTCGGTGTAATTGGCCGATTTATCTAGCGGCTCTGACCTGGGTCACAATAGCCCGGGCCGGTCAGGGTCGTGCTAACAACGTAAGCGTGGTGCTTGGGTTGTGTAGCTACGTTGCTTATGAGTGTATCCCACGGTTTGTCTTGGGGTAGGTCGCGGTGGTGATAGCCATTGGACCCTTTTGGAATCCCCCACGTTCGGATGCGCTGTAGGAGTCTAAAGTCTAACAACCGGAGTCGTGAGTAAGCGACGCGGGAGGTTAGCTCCCCGTTTGTACCTGGGTGCTTGAGCCGGCGATCATGTGATGCTAGTGTGTGTCTAATTCGTCTGACTAACTTTGTATGTTTAGTACCTTAGAACCTAGAACTAACTCGTATGTTGCCTCCTAAGCCTAGGACCTTTAGAGAGAGTGTGTTTGTGTGTTCACACTACTATCTTATCTATCATATCTTACCCCAGCTTGAGTGTCCGTTGGTTCCGTCTATGATTTATACTCCTTGCAATAGAGTTGAACTTGTTAATCCACCCAGTCTTCCTTGGATTCAATACCCTTTGGAATACTCCTTTGGGGAAATGCTACAATGGTACTTCCGTGCACTTGCGGACTCTTGTAATCGTTAGGATTACCATTTGGATATTTCTGGCATCGTTGCTAGGAACCCATAACTTAGCATCGAGGTTAAGAAATACCAACAGGTCCCTGGTTCGAAACCATGCCATGGCAAATTATTTTTACAACATTTCATGACCTGGCTTCTAGTCTGGCGAAAATGCTTACACGTGGGACCCTAGAACTATTTATGACGACTTGGAACAATCTATTTTCGAAAAAAATGCTTACATGTGGGACCCAACTGAATTTTGTGACGACTTGGAACACTCTATTTAAAAATAATGCTTAAATGTGGGACCAAAGTTGGTTTATGACGCCGCTGACATGGCGAAAATGCTTACATGTGGGACCCTGGAAAAATTTATGACGACTTGGAACACTCTATTTTCGAAAAAATGCTTACATGTGTATCTGAGGTTTAGTTCTGAACAGTCCACAGGGGGGTTAACCCCAATGGTTTATTTGTTCTACGGAGAGAGCTAAGAACGCTGCGATGATTATGCTTATGTAGCACATACGTAAATCACGGCGAGACACAAGGGACAAGGCGATTTTATACTAGTTCAGGCCTCCGGAGAGTAAAACCCTACGCCCGGTTCTTCGTTTGTATTGTCGTGGCGAGATTACATGATGACCTGTGACGTGCGTCGATGCGGAGATGGTCTGTCCCTAGGAGGGTGCCCTTGCCCGTCTTATATTGGGCGCCGGACAAGGTCGGTGGACCGGAGTCCAAGTCGATTACAATAGGGAAATCTATCTCTAGTTAGTTACAATATGGAAGGCTTATCCGAGCTGCCTTAATCCTGCTCGATCGCTTGGCTTGCACGCCAAGCTATCTTCGCCTTCGGCCCACATGTCGGTCGACAGGGCCTCTGCAGTGTGCGGGTCTTCGTGGGCCGGACCCACTTGGGACGGCTATGACACCGGGTGGGGACCTGGGGCATGTCTCACAAGCCCCGAGCGATGTGTAGGCGCAGCGACCTGACGGTCATGACGAAGTCTTGAAGCCATCGATGTCGAATAGCATTCACGCCGGCATAAAAGAAAGAAATCAGCTTAGCAGCTGACTTGTTTGTAGTATCTCAAGCGTGGCGAGGTCGAGCACCGACCTAAAAGAAGTAGCCTTCTAATAGGTTGAAGTGATGAAGAAAACAAGAGGGCGTCGAAGACGCTCTCGTAGAGTAGTCCCCGAGCATTGAAGCAGATGGCTGGTTTGATGCTCAAAAAGAGAAGAAAACCGAGTCATAGTCTTGATCGAACGGCAGAGACACCAGATCTCCCAAAGATGGCTGCAAGGAGTTCGGGCCGGCCTCAAGGAGGCCTTGTAGGCGTGCCGACCTCAAGGAGGCCTCAAATCAAGAAGCGCCCAAGCACCCGGAGATACTTGGGGCCATTAGGTGCGCACCACGTGGAGGCCTTCATTCCCACGTAAAATCTTGGGTGTCCAGAGCAGGTCAAGGTGGCTATGAGAGCACACCGACCTCAGGAAGGTCACGCATCCAGGGCGCCCAACTAAGTTGGCAGAGCCCTAGACATACCGAGGTATTGCAAGACCTAGGTACCAAGGCACACCGACAAGGAGGTCGTTTTGGTACCCAGACGACCAGCATAGCTGCCAGCCATCCAGCGGAGCCATGGTACAAAGGGATTGACGACCTAAGTAGCAGGCACATCGACCTCGGGGGCCCGAATTGCATTGCGTGAAGCTTCGATCTCCGTGCGCCCTGCACGGATCTGGCAGAGCAGCGAGGCACGCCTACCCCAGAAGGTCTTCAATCGAACCTATGACCATTCTGCTCAGGAAACAAAAATATAGGCTGATTGGAATAGGTTCATTTACGTGCAGAGCTATAGCGGGTGCACCAGGACGCAAAGCATAGTGGGTGCAATGAAGACGCAGAGCCGTAAAGGGTGCGTTTGATCGTCGTCGTCGTCGTCCGTAGTTGTAGCGAGGCGCAGGGCCCTCTGACACAGAGTCAGGCTTATCTTGTTCCGTAGACTGCAGGGTCACGGGTCAACAGTGGTCGAAAATTCTCTTGCTACCCAGAAAACGACAACTTGTCCACTCTCTATCACGTGGTAACAATGTCATCACTTCACTGGCTGCACAAGGCCTGGCTCTGGCTATAAATAGCACCATAAGACTAAAAGAGGCAAGCACCGAGCATTGTTGAGCTATGAAGCCACAGAGTAGAATTTTGGCCATTCCATGAGCATGCGTCCGTCCACCAGAGGATAGGATGCAAAATTGTAGAAGCTTGGAGCTAGAAGAACGAAGTTGTTGAGGAGGTCTTCCGAACTGGCGAAGGCGATGACGGAGCCGCAGGGAGGTCTAGTGACCTGAAGCCGGTGACGAAGGAGCCGTAGGAAGGTCTTGATCTTGACGAAGGCGACAACAGAGCTGGAGGAAGGTCTAGCGACCTGACGAAGACGACGATGGAGCCGGAGGAAGGTCTAGCGACCTGACGAAAACGACGATGGAGCCGAAGGGAGGTCTAGCGACCTGACGAAGACGACGGAGCAGGAGGGAGGTCTAGCGACCTGATGAAGACGACGATGGAGCTAGAGGGAGGTCTAGCGACCTGACGAAGACGACGATGGAGCCGGAGGATGGTCCACCGACTTAAAGCCGGTGACGATAGAGCCATAAGGAGGTCTGCCGACCTGAAGCCGGTGACGACAGAGCTGCAGGGAGGTCTAATGACCTGACGAGGACGATGATGGAGCCAGAGGAAGGTCTAACGACCTGACAAAGATGACAATGATGGAGACGCCGAGAGGTCCGCTGACCTGAAGACGACAATGACGGAGACGCCAAGAGGTCTGCCGACCTCAACCTGACGACGACGGAGCCACCAAAAAGGTTCTCCAAAGGCGACGTCGGGGCTGGGGGAAGGTCTAACGAAAGTGACGATGGAGCTGAAGACGATGATGATGGAGATGCCGAGAGGTCTGGTGACCTTCAGACGACGATGACGGACACACCAGGAAGGTTCGCCAAAGGCGACGGAGCCGAGGACGATGGAGAGGAAGGTCTAGCGACCTGACGAAGACGATGACGAAGCCGGAGGAAGATCGAGCGACCTGACGAGGATGACGACAGAGCCAGAGGAAGGTTTTGGTCTTGACGAAGACGACGATGGACCCGGAGGAAGGTCTAGCGACCTGACGAGGACGACAATAGAGCAGGAGGAAGGTCTAGCGACCTGACGAGGACGACGACGGAGCCGAAAGAAGGTCTAGCGACCTGACGAGGATGACGACGGAGCCGGAGGAAGGTCTAGCGACCTGACGAAGGCGACGACAGAGTCGGAGGAAGGTCTAGCGACCTGACGAGGACGACGACCGAGCCGTAGGGAGGTCTCGCGACCTGACGATGATGACGACGCAGCCGCAGCGAGGTCTAGTGACCTGAAGACGACGATGACAGAGACGCCGAGAGGTCCGCCGACCTCAATCCGATGATGACGGAGCCACTAGGAAGGTTCGCCAAAGGCGACACCGGAGCTGGAGAGAGGTCTAGCGACCTGACAAAGTCGACGCCGAAGCAAAGAGCTGGTCCTGTAAAATAAAATAAACACCAGGTCGGTGTATCAATCTGTCGAATATAATGAAAACTTAGCCTGAGCTAAACAAGCAGATGTCGAGTAATGCTAGCCGGAGCTGAACATTCTTGTGCTATGTTTCGTTTGAAAAGGGCATCCCACTTATCATGCAAGGCACACATTATGCGGACTCCAAAGCTCTGAAGCTGCAAAGTGTTTCACCCCTCTACAATGCTCAGCAGGGAGCCTTAGATGTAGCCGACGACGGGGAGTTCGGACTCGTGTTTTACAACCACACAACATCGAATGCTCATAACGAGAGTCAAGCAATTAAAGGAAGAACACATAGGAGGAATAGGCCCCTCAGGTCTTGCGACCCTTAGATTGGCATGGCCAAGCCCCCCCGAGCATGTCGAGGGGGGGCATAGCACAAGATAAAAAATTGGAACCATCAGGTCTGGCGACCTACGTGTTGGCAAAGTCAAGCCCCCGAGCATGTCGAGGGGGAGGGTCGGAAGAGCAGACAAAAACGTGTAGAAGCCGTAAAATATTTAATTGTAAATAAGACTTAGCTTAGGTGTGGTCGAGAAGGTCGTCGTGGCCGAGGTCGGAACGTAGTCGAGACGACCGAGGAGGTTGATGAAGCGGGCGGTTGAGGTAGACAGCAGTGAAGAGATCAGCGATGTGCGGGCAGACACCACCTGTCGCCGAGTCCAGATCGTGGACCATGCAATGGCCAGAGCCGAGTCCTTGCACCTATCGCCGAGTCATCGTGATCAGGGTGTGTCACTCACGTATGCATAATCCGTGCGTGTAACAAAGCAAGTAAAGAAAAGGTAATCTTCAGTAGCTTCCATAGTTAATAAAGTAAATCGAAATAGAATATATTAAATAATAGAAGGAAGGGCAGACTTGTTCCCTGCTTTCACGTGACTCCAATCCGATCCTGGTACATTGTTTTCGTTAATGCGCACGCGCGTGTGGACGTCGGAGCCCACCGTCCGTACGCTTCCATCGAGTGCGAACCGAGCACGACGGACTGCAGCAGTCGTATGTCTCCGTAGGGCTGTGTGTGACGGCACGTGACGCCGGGCTCGACACATCGGAAGCCGTGAGGTCGTCCAGATGGGTGGGTGGGCGGACACGAAAATTTTTAAGGCGCGCCATCCGTAGAACGAAGATGCCGACCTCGCGATTAGATCGGAGGGTGGTAGCGAGCAGGTCGCTGCGGAGATATCCTTCGTGCCGTCGCCGAAGATGATCGCCAGAGCGAACTGCCATCACGCTACACGAAGAGCTCGCAATCACCCCTACCTGGAGCGCCAACTGTTAGAGGTTTAGTTTCAACACATGTGGGGTTAACCCCTGGTTTATTTGTTCCGGGGAGATCGGAGCTAAGAACGCGATGGTTATGCTAGCGTAGCACACAGAAATCACGGCGAGACACAAGGGACAAGGCGATTTTATACTGGTTCGGGCCTACGGAGAGTAAAACCCTACGTCCAGTTCTTCGGTTTGTATTGCTGGCGTGGCGAGGTTACATGATGACCTGTGACTTGCATCGATGCGGAGATGGTCTGTCCCCAAGAGGGCGCCCTTGCCCGCCTTATATTGGGCGACGGACAAGGTCTGGACTGAGTCAAGTCGGTTACAACAGTGGAAACCTATCTCTAGTCGATTACAATATGGAAGGCTTATCCGAGCTGCCTTAATCCGTCTGGACTGCCTTGGCTTGCACGCCAAGCTATCTTCGTCTTCGGGCCCACATGTCGCCTCGGACAGCCATGACAGTCGGCGGGTCTTTGGTGGGCCGAACCCACTTGTCGTGGACGGTCAGTGACACGGTGGGTGGGGACCGTGGGTACCCATGTCTCACAATGTGGGACCCAACTAAAATTTATGACGACTTGGAACGCTCTGTTTTTAAAATAATGCTTACATGTGGGACCGATGTTGGTTTATGGCGTTTTTGCGAGCTTATGGCGTCACAAAACAAAGAAACGAAATGCTTAATGCCCGCCACGTACCAACCGTAATGACGAAAGTTTTTTGTCACTAAATTTGCTCGAAGTGAAATATTATGACGAGATCACCAGAACGCTCATAAATCAATGATGCTAAAATGTGGTTGCGTCACTAGTCAACGATTTTCTTATAGTGTCTCCTGCAGGTGTTTGAGGGTCTCTTCTCGGGCGGCTTGACCGCTGCTGCTCCGCGGGCGGCCGGGTTGCTTGGCACTCCCCTGCAAGGCGGGACAACGTCGAGGATTCGGCGCTATGTGATCTCGCAAAGAAGAGGAGACTTGGCCCGCGATCGCGGCTTTTCAAAGACAAATGGAAATTTTCGCGGTACAATGTCAAGACTGGGCGACATCTTCGAACTTCTAGCTCGATGGTGGCGGCTTGCGCGAGGGGGAAGCAACGAGATGATTCGAGCCTCTGTGGTGGTCTGCAGCTTGATTCGGTTTCCAGGGGCAGGGCACCTCTTCGTGCTACTTCGACAGCAATCTTTGAGACGAGTCTGGAGCGTGGAGCCGTGTGGCGGGTTTGGCGGTCCCCGCGCACGAGAGAGAGAGAGAGGCGTGCTGAGTGGCGGGTTGGTGGTCCCCGCGCACGCGAGAGTTGCTTCTGACTCGGTGTTTCTGCATGCCGCCCGGTGGCCAATTAGGGTGCAACAGCACTGCAGCGTTGGGTCCTGCACGGCGGTGGCCCTTTCGGTGTGGTGGTGTCTGCCCCTCCGTTCCTTTTCTGCGGTGGTCTTCACTTCAGTGGTTTTCGATACTTGTATGAGAGGGTGGAGCTGCGGTTTTGCCTTGTCTTTTCTGTTGTCGTTGAGTGTAGAGTTGTGGCTGAGTTGATGTCCCAATCCAACCGGCTAGTGCGTACAGTTGTGCGGTAACCCGTGTTGAGGTCCTAATCCAACCGGGTGAGTTTATTTTTTCTTTCTTTTTATTTTCCTGCCTATGATCTCCTGAGATCATAGTCTTGTATTTTTCTGCTCTATCAATGAAACACACACTGTCTTGTGCGGTTCGTTCAAAAAAAATAAAGTAAAAATCCGACCAAGAACCCGCGTGCGCCACCGCCGGCCGACTCGTCATCGCCGCTGCCGCCGTCTGCTCACACGCTTACGCCGCCGCGCGCCGCCGCCACTTGTCCCGTCCTCCGTCGGAAAACCCACCCCGTTGGCGCTGCATTGCGTCGCGACTGGACGCCATTGCCGCACCACTGAACCATGTTATAGCTCAGTGGTAAGTCCCTCCCTTCCCACCGAAAGCGTACTGTGGTTCGAATCCCCGCCACTCTTTTTCGCGCCGACAAAGCAAAACACATAATCGTGGTCCGCCGCCGCCATCGGGCCGAACCGGACGTGGCCGCCACATTCGCTGGCCGCAGCTGCCATCGGGTCGAGACGACGTGGGCTGCCGCTATTGTGAAGAGGCTAATATGTATAACTTTTAAGAAAAAACACATAACTAGTTGTGGTGTAGTGGTTTGGGGTAGTTGGTTGGAGTGCCAACGACCCAGGTTCGAACCCTGGGTTTTACAATATTTTTTGGTAAATTTTAGTCCACTTGTGGTCGCCCATGTGTGCATGGGACCATGCGCTGGTGGGCCCACGTGTGGGGCCACGCGCTGGTGGGGCCATGCGATGGTGGGAACTCGAACCCACAATTACACGTGGTTGCATGTGGGACCAGATCCTTGTTTTCTTTTTTCAAGTTGTTTTGTGACGATAACGTTGTTGTTCTGTGACGCCAATTTTCTTTCGTCATTGGTTCCTCACGGGTAGAATTGGAATGATTCATCTGTGACGAAATAGGTTCGTTGTTCGGTGACCATCCTATGAGTTTCGTCATTATTTTGAGTGGTTTGGCACCGTCACTCGTTATCTGTGACGAAATTACAAAATTCGTCACGGTAGAGACCACTTCCATGACGAATAAACGGAACGTCACTACCAAATCGTCATAAATATTAACATTTCTACTAGTGGGCCGTCCTCCGTGGCGGCGGGTGGTGTAGCCTCCGGATCTGACGGCACCATGGCCGGATCTAGGGCCTGCAATGAGGGGAAGCTCCGTTTGGTTGAGGGATGGAGGCTGGAGCCGGGCGGCAGCGATGGTGCTCCGGATGGTGCGGTAGCGGCGCGGCAAGCGGGTCGGCGGCAGCGGCTGTGGCAGGCGCTGTTCTTCGTGGTGGCGTCTCCTGGTAGCTCGGGCACGGGTTGCTTGCGACGGTGCCTCTACTAGCTAGGTCTGGCCGGCGGCGCGGCGTTGTCGCACGCCGCCGCTGCGGGCGCAGGGGCGGCGGTGGCGGTAGTTGGCGGCGGATGGTGTTTGGTCGGCCCGTCCGCTGGGTCCACCGGCGGCGGGCAGTGGTGATGGCTGGACTTCGGCTCCCTCCTTCGTCTTTGTTGCCGGTTTGGTGTCACTGTGGTGGTGGGGCTAGGGGGCTGGCTGGTGCTTGTTGCGGCGCCGTGGTGGCGCTTCGGGTGGCGACGCATATCATATAACAATAGTGCAAGAATAGCTAATTTAGAATCATGTATCGGTGTATTAAGGTGATTTTAGTCAAATTTTAGGGTTACCTCATATATCAGTGTGACATGGCGGTTATGGTACATTTTTGACAAATTTTGTCTGGTTCATATATTTTTGAAAATTTGAAAAAACATATATAAAATTTCCATGCGTTGGTGCTCATAACTTTCTAATCTCCTGCTATCGGGAGGGTGCTTGCCGCGCCGAGTCGCGGTCTCGCGGCGCCGCTGGGAAGGTGTGTGGGCTGTTTGATGTCGAGGAGGCCGGCAACGGTGTTTAAGCGGGGTGCGTGCGCAGGAAGCTGGTTGGCAGCGGCCCGTGCGCAGGGGGCCGGCGGCGGCTCGCGTGCGGGCTGGGTTGTGGGCGTGCATATGTGAAGGCATCTACACCCCTAATTTTGTGTTTTGGTAATTAATGACAATTTTGTGTGGACTAACAATTTTATTGAGACTATGAGTATAGGTTATCCCGGAGTTGAATTGAGCTTCATAAGTCACCATGGAGTTGGCATGGATATTTCGTATGAGGAAAACTCAAGGCAAAGATATAAGATAGAGTTTTTTATTTTACTGGTCATGAGGTGAGTAGAGGACGAAAAATGACCGGATTGTTAGGCTAGATGGTCGTACTATCAAGACGGACTAAAACCATAGGCTTGACGTTTCTATAGTGCCACCTTGGTCAATATCTTGCATGGTTTGCATTTAGATGAGTGGCTTTAAGAAAATCTAAAAGGGCTTTGTTGAAAATCTTTATAAAGAGGTGTTTCTGCGTGTTGGACGGACGTTCCGTGACCCCTGTCGTTTTGTTGAAAATTTTGTGGGGTTCTTGCCACAGTTTTTTGAAATTGTCCTTCAGGGACGGACAGTCCATGCTCCTCAGGCGGACGGTCCGTAATTCAACTCGTTTCCTAGACAGAAACTGTTACCCCCGGACGGACAGTCTGTTAAGTCAGACGGACGTTCCGTAGGACCCCAACGGTCTGTTCTGACACACGCGTTTTAACGTTGGATTCAAACTCGGACGGTCCGTGCCCTGGGGTTGGACAGTTTGTGAATGTCGTGTTTTGAACCGTTGTGAACATAAAGACTAGTTCCGAGAAGGGGGTATATATATACTCCATTCACGGGGCTCTTTTGGCAATTTGAAAGGTCTATTTGCTATACTTGAGCTCTCCCTCTCCTCTCTCTCACTCACTTTGCTTTGAGGTTGCATTCTTGTGAGATTGTGAGCATCCAATCTAGTGCATTGCATTAAGGTGTTGATCATTGTGGCACCAGGGAATCATCAAGCGAGCAGGTTGATTTGTTACTCTTGGAGGTTGCCGCCTCCTAGACGGCTTGGATCTCGTGATTCCATTGAGCACTTCAATAAGATTGTGAAGTTGCCTTGGAAGATTGGTGTGAGAGGTCTTGTGCTCAACTCGCCGGAGCGGTGAAGAGCAACTCTAATGGAATCGAGGTGTGGAATGGTTCTTTGACTCTAACCGGCTCAAGATCAAGCAGTGTTTTGATAGAGGAGCGGTTGAACATTGAATCCACCTCAACGTGGATTAGTGGTAACCGACAAGTCATCGATACTATAGGATAAAATTCGTATCTTGTGTTCGGTCATTCAATTTCCTTACTCAATTTCCTTTCAAGCAATTTAATTTGAGCATTTACATTCTAGAATTGAATTATATCTTGTCACCCTAGGTTGCAAACCCTCAACATAGACATAGAGTAGCTAGAAATTTAATTGTCCTTGTGGTTCTAATTAAATTCCTCTAGTGTTGTGATTTTAGATTTTAAACTGTATATTCACCCCATCTAGTCGGTATCCTAGATCGTACAATAGGGGTTGGCCGGCGAAGGCGCTAGCGCTGGACCTGGAGGCAACTCTGGGTGGGACCCACTCGTAGCGACTCAAAGGGCAATATGGACATTTTACATGCTCGGTCCCCACATATCAGTGATCCTTAACGGTGAAAGGCTAACAGACTATGAACGGAATGGCACACAAGTCACGATAAGTCAATGGCTTACATGTGCAAACGAACTTTGCGGTGGCACACAGATCAAGAGCAACTTTTTTTAATGGCATAAATGTAAAACCCTTTATACGGAGTGGTATGCTCTTTAGAAACTACTCCGTAATAGCAACACTTTGGTTTATTAACTCGACTTAGAATACTTCCTCCGGTTCCCTATTAGAAGTCGTTTTGGATAAGGTTTGAGTCAAACATTAGGAATATAAATCATGAATAACTTTTAAGTCGTTGAGTTTGAAAATGTGAAAATCATATAAATAGATTTGTCTTGAAAATTACTTTCGTAAGAATATATATATATATATATATATATAACTTTTCAATAAATATTTTTATAGAAAAGAGAAGTCAAAGTTGTGCTTTGGTGACCGTGTCGCTGTCCTAAACGACTTCTAATAGGGAACCGAGGGAGTAGCCTTGTAATTATTAAATTTGTGGATTTTATATTCACATAGTACAGGCTAAATATGATGATACGTTTGATTAAAATCAAGTGGTTGGAAAATTTGTGTGACAGATAAGTCTGTATCACTCTTTTTTTTACCCACAAAAGCTGTGTATTCTGACAGCTTTAATTGCACATGCAAAACTATACCCAAGTGACAGGTAGACAGATCCAAAAGCCTCTTAGGCTAACTCCAACAAGGCAGTGCAAATTCGGAAGGCAAAGTGGCCTTTGCCTCGCGTGAACAGTATTTTTCATCTCCTCCCCATCTCACCGTCTCCAACAGATCGAAGGCAATACCATTCGCATCCACCGGCGCAGGGTAGGGGGAAGGGAGGCAGAGCAAGAGGGCGCGCCCGCCGAGCTCTGCCGTCCCAACCCTAGATCGACCACAGCCTGGCCTCTGCTCCTCCGCCAGCTCGGGCAACGGTGTGGAGGCACGACTGTGCCGTGGGAGGCGGCGCTGGGGATCCCGCGGCGCTGTGGCTCGGGATCGCTCACCGGCGGCGTGGCGCGCGAGTTGAGCCCCGCGGCGCAGGCCGGGTCGGCCGGCGGTGGTCGGCGCATCCTCGCCAGTAGCGCCGCGTGCGGAGCCATCCTCCTCCTCCTCGCGGCGGGGCGCCGTGGAACTCATCCCTCCTCCTCGCGGCCGGACACACCTCGATGCGTGCGTGGAGCGGCGAGCGGCGGCAAATCGGAGTTCCGTGCGCGAGAGAAGTTGCGCCGCGGAGACGACTCCATCCCTCCCTTCCTCCTCGGCTGTGGCGAGGCGGCCTTCTGATCATCCCTCCTCCCCGAGCACATCCATGGCGGCGGCAGCGGGCCGGGCCCAAAGCGCGGCCCCCTCCCCTGCTCCCTCCCTCTTGCGGGCTACCGGCTGCGGCGGATGCCTTCGAGGAGAGAGGCGATGCAATTTTGCATCACCTCTCTCCTCCGAAGGCGAATGCCTCGCCATATGCCTCGTCTCTTCGAGGTGTTTTTCGACGCGCACAGTATCCAGCAGGAGGCAAAAATGCATTTGCCTCTCGCTGTTGGACTTAGCCTTAGGCCCAGCAAATAGTGTGTAAATTATACAACAAAAACGTCCGAAGTTGTACCACACAACAAATAAATTACAGATCGAGTCTCAAATAACAAAAAGTTTTACTTGCTTTATTAGCTGTGAGAGAGCGCAACCGCAGCGTTCACGTGGTAGTGCGGCCGCTTTCTTATTTTTAGTCGTTAGCAAATTAAAGCTTCATGGCTTAGCGGTTATTATTATCTCGGATCCAACCCATGTGGACTAAGGGCAGTCCCAATAGACAATTTCTAGGAGTTGATTCCAAGAAAAAAAAAGAGTAATTAGAGTCTGTTTGGGAGCAATCCACTCCCAAAACAGCCACTTCACTCCGCAACTCCACTCCACTCCACCTCTTATAATGTACTCACTCCGTATCAAAATATTTGTCGTTGTTGACTTTTTCTTGCAACTTTGACCATTCGTCTTATTTAAAAAAATTTCCGCAAACATGTGAAACCAGAAGTAAGCTTAAAATACATACAACAATAAAGTATATAGCAAACAAAATAACTTGTATTTGCACAATTTTTTGAATAAGACGAATGATCAAAGTTGTAGAAAAAAGTCAATAACGACAAATATTTCAATATGAAAGGAGTATTCTGTTTGGGTAATAATGTTGCTCCACTCCACCCTTTTGTGGCATTGATGCCCATCAGGCAACAAGGGGAGGACAGGAGGCACAATTTGCAACAACCTACTCCGTAGACTGCATCTGCGTAGGACTCATGTCCAGTTTGTTCGTTTACTCTGTTTTTTTTTTTTTGAAACTCTCTGTTTCGAAGGGGACGACAGGAGGCACAGCTATACTACCAATTCAGCATCCAACATCCATTGATCAGGCAAATGGGAATAGCCCCAAATGCCACATTTCAACTTTTCCATCATCACAAAAAGGGAAAAAAAAGAAAATAATTAACTTGCCTATTGCATGTCTGGCCGCAGCAATATATCATCACAGCTTACAAAAATAATTAAGGTGCCGCGGACGCGCGTGTAGCGCAGTGGCTAAGCTCCGGTGGTGGGAGCTGGCCGGCCGGGGTTCGAACCCCGGTTCTGCACCGGGAACAGTAGCTTCCCTGTTTAATCTCCGTTGCCTCTCACGCGTGGTGCCACAAAGGGACTGCGACGCTCCCGTCGCTTACGGATGATTCCGGTGATCTCAAGAAGGATGCGGTTGGTCTGAGTATAGTTGTAGGTTTGCTTGTACACGGGTGGTGTGCGTGTGATGTGTGGGTGAGTGGGTGTGTGTGAGTGTGTATGAACAGATACTACAGCTGTACCCAGTTGAGAGGCATTCAAAAAAAAATTTAAGGTGCCACCAATTACAAAATTATTATTACATTGAAATCTAGCGCCAAGAACTTGCTAAATCAGTAGCTATGGCATCACGGAATTCATCCATAGATCTAGCATTTCTGTAGAAAGTTGACCCATCTGAAGCCCATGGAGGAACTGCATATTTGTTAAACCGTTCTGGTATTGTAGGAACGAAATTAGGCTCATGATCAAACCTAGCAAAGTCAGGATCCTCACCTCCATGCTATGAAATTATGAAGGACCATTGTAGCCACCACAATCATTTTTTGCTTGTGCATTGGGTAGGACGACATCTTGTATAGAATATGCCACTTCATTTTCAGCAATCCAAATGATCTCTCAATAATATTGCGGATAGATGAGTGAACACGATTAAACTTTTCCATTGGGGCCTGGGGTTCCATACCTTTATGCCATTATGGTAAATGATATATTTCACCTTTGTAGGGAGCAAGATAACCGGGACGATTAGGATATCCCCCATCAACAAGATAATATTTGGCTACACATAAAGAGCATGATACAATTATTTATGAATTACAGTACCACATGAATAACTAGAAGAAACAGAGAGCATATACCATTGTGTTACCTCGTGGAGGATGAGGGAAAATTTCCTTATCCACACTTATTGCATTGTATAACACACTTGTGTCATGCATAGCTCCCGGTTGACTCGTTGCCACATAAGTGAAACGCATGTCAAAGTCACAAACAGCTAGCACATTTTGAGTGGGAATTCTAGTTTTTCCAATATATCTAACTTGTTGCTTAGGTGAAAGTGACATACGGATGTGAGTTCCATCAAGAGCACCAATACAATCTTTGAAATGAGGATATGCTCTTCTATCATCTCTTATGTTCTTATGAATAGCTCGAAAGTTGGGATCTTTTGGTCGAATGAAGTCATGTGCCATAGCCATCAAAGAATCTAGAACCTCATTAAATTTTCTACTAATGGTTTCTCCTGAGTGTTTAAACATATTCTGGGTTCTCCTATTGGACTCATTTCCACCACATATGAAGAGGAAAATAGCTAGCATCTCACAAGTACTCTTATGCATGGATGGCTTGACCGCTTGAGACCATAACTAGCTACCAACAGATCATGTAGGTCTAAGAAAATTGTTGTGTTCATCCTCAGTTGTGTATGGCACTCACCCGGAGTCCTCAATGTCTCTAGCAACCAGCCCATGCCACTTAGGATTGATGTCCTTGTTGGATTTTTTTCAAGGTACATATCAACATAGACTTCAGTGATTTGGGCAGCAGAGCTAACCAATTTCCAAAACTCCTCGCTCTCGCTTTCAGTAGAGTTTTCAGATTCAGTGTCACTTTCAGCCACCTGCAGGAAAAAAAAAAGAAATATCAGTCATGAGACCAATAGAAAGACCATAGTTAAACAAGCATGACAAACCAAAGGGAACATCAAGTAAGAGAAATAGTCATCAACCATAGGGAATTATCACATTACTAGAAAAATCCAATAGTATTAGCCATTAGGGCCAAATAGCATTACATCATCTCCAGTACATAAAAGCTCAAATAGGAAATAATAACAAACACATAGCAAGTATGGATCAATTTCCATACTTGACATGACACTTTCTCCTAAGCCAATTAAACCTAATCTCTTTAGTTGGAAAGGTCAAGAACATGTCCCTCTGGTCCTTTTTTGACAAACAACTCCGTGGCAATGAAGTGCTCATTAGTACCATAATCTGCCCCACAATCCAAAACTAGATCCATGATTTGTTGCACAGTCACTTCACGTGATTTTTTTGATGTAAAAGAGGAGGCTGAATCAGCAATCTTAGTGAGTTGTTCTTGAATAACAAGTGATGTTTTTGTCTTTTGTTTCCTCACTTTGTCAAGAACAACCCGACCTCTTCTCTTTGCATTTCCCATAGATGGAGAAACTAACTCATCACCAATAGCCATGTGGCTTTCTTCAATCTCTTCATCATCATTTTCTGTAGCCATGTGGCTTTCTTCAATCTCTTCATCATCATCTCCCAAATCACCTTGGATCTCCTTAGGTATGACAGGGTTTTGATTCATCAGATTCCAATGATCAGATTCATCATTAATGATGTCAGAAAACATAACCTTAAACTATTCTAAATTCTGCAATGGTTTCTTCCTAAACTTGCCACATCCAGGAATGTCCTATTAAAATAGAATTAACAAAAGACGTGTTAATAAGCTGTAAATAGTAATTGATAATTGAACAAAGCTGCTGAAATTTCTTCATCGTCCTCACCTTCTTTGCCTTTCTCCACCATTCGTCATCCATTACAACCACACCTTTAGCATGATCAAATCCTATTCCAGTTTGCCGTCTCATCAATTTGTTCCATGCTGTATAATCAGGCTTCAATTTATCCCACTTGTTCTTGAGCTAGAGCATAGTCAACTCAATGCCTTTGGCTTGCTTAAATATTTGGATCACCTCATCATACCCTACGGTATTCAAATGGGTATTGGGTCTATTCCCTCTTGACACTGGTTGTGCAAATAACTTACAGACAAGGGAAATATTCTCATCATTCCAATCCATTGAGTCAGCATGGCCAATAATGTTATGTGACACTGATTAGGACAGTACTAGCCTAATAAAGTGACTGATACATATTTGACCATACAAATGTTTCTTTGCAGCATCCTAGAGCATACAAATTGTTGTGTTGGATGCAAGTAAAAACAGGACAGCCATAATTTTCAGTAACACAATCTGCAGGCATATAATAACTTATTGTTTGATGGAATGGATTTGTAAAATAATTCACACAGCAAAGACAGCTAAATGATCTGATGCTGGGCACATCAGCCAAGTCATGGACACTAGACAAGAAAAAAAAACCCAGATGGTTCAGGCTGAAATAAAAGAAGACAGCCAGAAATCATGAAGTCTCTGCCACTATAACCATGCCCAAGAAACATGTTTACTAATTACTACTCCTTTGCTGCCATTGCTAAGACAGATGAAGGCAGGGCCATGCTGCCCTATAACACCCAAATTGTGCCAGTAGTCTTTTCTACCACATCTCACATGCAGCAGCCAGTGATGTAGTAGTTACCATTCTCATCCCTTATTCCCAATCACAATAAAACATCTATTGTTAATTATAAGTTTCTATATTCAGCATAAGCCAACTCTGGTTCAGAATTCAGATATGTTCATCCTCCCTGTTGTGTGATTAAAAAGCAGCAATCAGATGAATACTTTAGTCCCTTTCTTTTTTGTTTGAGTCGTCGATGTAGGACGCGGTGGGCAAAACGACTGGCCTGGGTCGCCGCCGGCATTGTGCTGGCCACCATCACCCTGGTCGGCATATAATAAAATTGTTGGATGCCATCAATCATCTAAACTAATATGAGCTAAAAGTTATGCGTAAACTGTAATTGCGGATAAGGCACAGCTGTGAGTTATGACACAGATTTGCAGTTGGTTATGTTTTAGCAGACAAACGTGGCATGGGTCCCGATGAAATAATTTGTAACCATCTAGGCCCTTTCGCACCTTTGGTAAGGGTGTGTTTCGGTGATAAATGACTACCATATACTTGTGACTAATCTTTGTTTTGTAGCAGATTTTATCTTGGGTTATTGTCATGAGTAATGAATGAAAAGAGACCCCTCAATTTGAAATTATGGACGATTAATGGACAAATACTATAGGGCTAAGGACTTTGTTAGTTCCAAGTGTCACAAGGAGATGAAGGACACTTGGATTGCTAGTTTGTAGTATTTGACCGTACTATTAAGAGGGGTTCATGCACTAGTAGCTTGACCATTTACCAAAAGCCATGAAAATATGCACACTCAAGTTCCTTGGATGCTAAACAGCTCAAAGTACTCAAGGAAGCAAAGTAGAAGCAAAAGAATCGACGAAAAACTCAAAGGCGATTGAATTGGACGAGTTGAAATTCAAAGCATAGCGTCAGATGAACCGACGCCTGCTTTTCTAGTTGCGCCGGATGAATTCAGCGGCCAGGGAATTCAAAAGTGACCGTCGGATGAACCGATGGTACAGGCAGCGGTTCATCCAATGCCTTAGGGTCTGGTAACAGTACTGATTGAGCTTCAACGGCTTCAGCACCGGATGATCCGACGGTGTGTTCAGTTCAATCGACGCTTGCATTCAAATCATACGAGCGCCAAAACTTCCTCTTGACATCGGATGAACCGACGCTTAAGGGACTCATCGAGTTCATCCGACGCCTCTTGAATCATACGATCGCACCAAGTGGATGGTCTTCAGCACCGGATAGACCGACGGTGCGTCGGAACATAGCGTCGGTGTATTGTCTACGTCAGCTGGTTCAACGTCTATTTCAGCAGCTTGTGAGTGACCGGATGATCGATGCTGCGAGGGGAACCGTCGGTTCATCCGGCGTGCAACTTTCGTGGGTCTTTTCCAACAGCTAGCAACCCTTGCTAGGCCTATTAATATGACCCTGCGTCTCTTGAGCTGCCTTTGCCACTCACGAAGATCTCTGACCAAGGAGAGAAGGAGATTGTGTTCTTGCTCATTTGGGATTCTCTTCCTCTTGTTTGAGGAGCTCTTTCTTAGTGATCAAGGGTTTCAAGGTGCATACATGGCTTAGCTGAGTGCTCAGGTCAAGTGAAGGTGTGTGGGCTTGTTACTCTTGGAGTTTGATGGCTCCTAGATGGTCTTGGTGCTTTGGGGGTTCTTGGTGAGCTCTTGGAGATTGTGGGAGCCTCAAGAAAGCTTGGTGTACACGGTTCGAGACCCACCGTTAGGAGATGGAAGCGGGTACTCTTAGTGAGCACTCGAGTCTTGGTGACTTGAGGGGGAGCAATACTCTTAGTGAGTGCTCCAACGTGGATTAGGGTGAAGCGTCAACTTCTCGATACCACGGGAAAAATCGGTTGTCTCTTGTGCCTCTCTCTACTTAATTGCATTTATTTTCAGCACTTACTTTCCGCATTTAAGTTTCCTCGCTCTAGTTCTCCTTAAGTTGCTTGTTTGCCTCTTATCTTGACTAGGGTGTTCCATATCTCTTAGTGTGATATTTGCTAAGGAAACTCTTGTTAGTGTGTTTAGTAGTAGAGAAAAACCTTTTTAGATGGACAACACTAGCTAGTAGGCTAAGGTTTACTTCTTGCTTTAGAAATTGAAAAGAAGGCCCATATTCAACCCCCCCTTCTACGGGCCATTGATCCTACATGTGTATCAGAGCTAGGCTCTCTATTTGCTTGGCTTAACCACCTAGAGAGATGGGGAAAGGTAGTGGAAATGGCCCTCCCAAGTTGGCGGGGAAACGGTTGACCTTTTGGGCACATAGAATGGCTAGCTACCTTCAAGCACAACACCATGATGCATGGCTCACTACCATGTATCCTTTGTCACGTGTTCCCACCGAGAGTGAGTCCAAGTGGAACTCTCGCACTAGAAACCATATCTCTGAGGCTCTTGATGAGGAATTGTTCGATCGGGTCTATGCTTTGGAGACCGCCCATGAGGTGTGGATGCAACTTAAAGATATCCATGTGGGAAACGAGAAGATCCGTGAGGAAAAATATGAGTTGCTCAAGGTGGAGCTCAATGAGTTCAAAATGCTTGATGATGAGGGTGTAGAGCAAATGTATTCTAGAATGGGTGTGCTTATTCAAAATATCAATGCTCTCGATGTTGCTAACCTTACCGAGCAGGAAATCATCCGAAAAATCCTTCAAACGCTCCCCAAGCTAAAGTACAACATCATCAAGGCACTTCTCTTTGAGAAGGACTTCTCAACCCTCACCATCACCGAGGTTGTGAACAAGATCCGCTCCCATGAGATGTTCATGATGGGTGAAGTGGAATCATCTACTTCCAACTCAAGCTCCAAGAAGGATCTTGCACTCAAGGCAAGTGAGAAGATCAAGCCCAAGATGAAGACCAAAGCAAAGCCTCCATCTTCCTCAAGTGAAAGCGAAGACAAGAGTGACTCAAGTGATATGGAAAGCGATGATGCAAAGCTAGCTCTTCTCATGAAAAGAACTACCAAGATGCTTTCCAAGATTGGCAAGAAGGGCTACAACTATGATCCCAAGAAGCAAAAGTTCCGGGCATCAAGAAGAAGCGGTGAAGGAAGAAATAGGAAGTCCTACAGTTGTGGAAGCCGTGATCATCTATCCTATTATTGCCCCAAGCCCGACAAGCGTGTATCAAGCTCAAGCAAGAAGAACGATGAGGATGAGAAAGATGTCAAGTACTACAAGATGAGCTCATCCAAGAAGAAGTCCCTACCACAAGAAAAAGGGCGAACATCGTTCTCTCTTGGCCAATGAGTGGATTACCGGTGGTGAAACTTCAAGTGAGTCAAGTGAAAGTGAAGAAGAAAAGAACAAGAAGATCGCCGGTATTGCTATCAAGGATGATGAAGAGCCTTCGCTTCCACCTCCACCTATTTGCTTCATGGCAAAGCATTCCAAGGTGAGCGATAGTGATAGTAGTGACTCTTCTAGTAGTGATGATGATCTCTCACCTAATGCTCTTAAGAGTCTTCTTGATGAATACACCACCATGATTAAGAAACAAAAGAGTAAGCTCAAGGCACTTGAAGAGACCCATGAGAAACTTAAGCTATCAAATGATGGGTTACTTGTGAAGCACAATGACCTTAGCAAAGAGCATGATGCTTTGGTAGTGTCTAACAAGTCACTTAGAGATGACCATAACAAGTTGCTTGATAAGCACAATGAGCTAATCATCACGCATGATGACATAACCGTGCTTAACAAGTCCCTTGAGTCAAATCATAAGATGCTTAAGAAAGATCATGTGATCTTAGAGATGAAATATCAAGAGCTTGAGCTTGCATATGAGGTCATTGGTTCTAGTGGGCATGAAGATGCTAGAGAAGTCACTAAAACCAATGCTTCCACCTCATGTGATGATCTAATTGAAGAACCTACGGTCTTGCTTAATGATAAAAATGTTGCACCTGTTGACACCATTTTTTTGGAAAAACAGGTCAAAAGGATAAGAAGGAATAGCCGATGAGGAAAGCAGTGCAATCGGCCGATTGAAGAGAGAGAGAAGGATGGTCAACATGACTCGATGGTCAAAGGTTCAACTCACGAAGGGCTGGTCAAACCAATCGGTAGATGGTCAACGAGGGTCGGCCGATGGAAAGGAAGAAGGCAATCAAAGATACACCAAAAGGAAAGCACGGGTGGGGGTCAATCCACGATTGACAAAGGTCAAGAGTCGATTTTAGGGGTTTTGACTCCTGCGAGAGTCTTTTCTATTTTTAGTAGTTTGTTTTCTTTAGATGCAAGTAAACAGTATCGGCTAGGAGTCGGGTTGTCCTCGGGACATAAATAGCGACCCTGTGGTCGGAAAAAGTGTACACACCAATATCAAACAAACCGCCTCGGGCAAACCCTTTACAATTCTGACATCTACTTTACATCTACTTTTTTGACTTTGCCATTGCGTTTTCTCTTTTCTACAACGCCATCCTTCGTCGGGCTGCATCGATCTCCGCAAGCTTGTGAGTACCGTTTTACCCTAGGCTTTAACCTCCGGGCGCATCGAGGTTTCGTCTAGTTCTTTATTCACCCCATATTAGCTAGATCTGCAAGTTTTGTACCAATTCTTGTGGTTTTAGCTATTATCACCAATTTATCACTCGATCTAGATCCTTGGCTTCTAACACTACAGCCGATTCCGACCTACTCGAGTTTCGACATCACGATCGGCGATTCCACGATCTCTTATCACCTCACACCTCGTGGCTCTCAGCCGGTGATCCGCTTACTCGTGTCATTGGTTGGTACACGTGTCGCTAAAGGCCATCGGTTCTCTAGCCGATCCTAATATTTTCCATTGTCAATCAATAGGTCGATTGGGTGCACCTTCTGACCAGAGTCACGTGTGTGTGCGGAGGTGGCGTCCTATTTTCGTCAACACACTTTTGGCACGCCGGTGGGACGAAAAAGTCAACAATGTCGAAGAACTTTGAAGAATAACAACGAAGTTGACCGACAACGTTAAGCAATCACTAGGGATCGGTGAAGATGCGGACAAAGCGAGTTGAAGCTCACATGAAGCATTATGAAGAACTATGCTTGGCATCATGGTCAAACTAAAGGTGGAGTCTTCAAGAAGAATCCTTTGCCAACACCTAAGCAAGTCACCTTCTCGGATCAAGGGCTTCAAGATATGATGAACAAGGCGATGCATCAAATGATGATTGATCAAGCTAAAGTCCTCGCCAATACTATCGGTGCACCGCCAAGAAAGGAGCGGAAGGAGGATACCGGGACCTGCATACTTCCAACCGAACTCCTCGGTGTTCCAAAAGACCAATCGGCTTCCCTGATTGATCAACGAGGGGTTACATCATCTCCACGATCAATGCCGATCACGGTTCTTCATCCCAACCGATTCAGTCAAATATTGGGAATATGTCCAAAGACCCTACTATGCTTGTGGTCCAAACACTCAAGCCACAATCGGCATAGTATCATGGAAGAGATCAGATGGAAGCTTGATGGGAGCCTCCTCATGATCACTTTGACTATATCTCAAATTTCTTGAATCTCACACGAGGAAGTTCAGTGAAGTACCCTCAATCTTATCAAGCTATGTTTGGAGGTACTCCGGGATGCATATGACCAAGGAGGGAGTTTTGTCTACTTCAATCATGGGAGCAAGGCTTTTGAAAGAGTCAAGATCAGTCCAGCTCATGCTCATATGGTCATACCAATGGAAAGAAAAGCTCCTGTTCCACCTCAGAAATCGGCTCGGATGCTAGGGATACTGTCTGCACCCGATCAACATCAATGCGACTGTCTTAACCCGGCTAATACGGTTGCTCAGATCGTACCTCGTGACGATCAACCAAGATGGCAGGACAAACACCACAGTGGATCCTATACAAGTGATGCAAATGCTCCTAAATCAATTGGCTATCTCCGGTTGAACTTGCATCAACCGGAGTCGACCGATCGACAATTCCACCACAAGTCAATCAAATAGGTTCTTGGGCAGGACATCAATGGCACCAAATCCAGAACCTCGGAAGAACACCTCCGGAGACTCCATCGGAGATGCAAGCAATTGAAGTCTGCTGAGTTGAAGTCTCATATGAAGCAGTTGATTGACCACTTTTCGAGAGATCTGCGAGCAATATGGGATGAAACCTAAGCAGCAATCCTGCATGTACGAGGAACCATATCCATCTATGATCGATACCTTTCCCTCAAGATTCAAAGTGCGGACTTCACCAAGTTCTCGGACAAGATGATACATCCACAATGGAGCATATCACTCGATTCATCATACAATGTGGAGAAGCGGGGAATGTTGATGCACTCGGATACGGTTGTTCTCTTCATCTCTCTCGGGGCGGCATTCTCATGGTTCACTTTGCTTCCAGCTAACTCCATTATCAAGTGGTCGATGGAGTTCACAATTATTTCTTCTCATCATGAGAGATGAAGATTCGATCGAGACTCAAACAAAGGAACGATGAAACGTTCGGATTCGTTCAAAGGTTGAGAGGTCGAAATAAATGCTATAGTCTGAATGGGAGACAAACAAGCTGTGAATTGGCATTCCAAGGTCTCTTGCCAACCTTGAGGAAATATGCATCACATGACTTGAGTCTCGGCCGGTTGGTCGTCGATGAGTCAAGAGACGCAAGATCTTATGAGCCTAGGAAGAATTTCCAAAGAAGGTGTCTTATGTGGATTACTCGACTCGGAAGATGAAGATAACATGATAGGGCTTGAGTGGGTCAAAGGCAAGAAAGGCGGTATCCCCTTGGTGAAGAACCGAGAAAAATTCGGCTTTGACATCACTAAGGCCGATAAGATATTTGATCTGTTGCTCAACAAGGGCAGATCAAACTCTCCCGATTCCATACCATACCATCTGGAGCTCAAAAGGATGAAGTATTGCAAGTGGCACAATGCAATGTTCACGACACCAATGATTGCAAGATCTTGGACAACAAATCAGCTATTGAGCAAGGGAAACTCAAGTTTGAAACCCCTACCAAAGCTGAAAAGATGATGATTGATCCACCTTCCCAACTAATTGAGTGTCTAGCAAAGACACATCACGTGTTAAGCGACATCGAATCGGCTCAAAATAAAGGAGTTGTCGATCCCAAGGTACAAGCAACCCGATGTCAAAGGAAAAGGGTTGCTACTTGAAGAAGACTTAAAGCCATGCCACATCGTCCCAAATGCTAATCAAGAAGTTTTAAGACAAGAGCAAGGAAGAGAGGTGGCAGGCGCAGCGAAGGACATTGGAGATGTCCGTTCTTCAATCTTCTTGGGAAGAAGGATCAAGCTCGGAAAATTGTCCGAGTGCAATGGGGCTTACAACAATACAGCTCATCTAAGAGGGTTTGCTTTGACGGAAGACTGCACTGGGGATCACCGTGAATTCAGCAATCAACGGGTCTCAGTTCATCAACGGCTGTGGGGCAAAGCCGGCGTCCACGATCGGGGGCAAGGCTAGTGTTCATGATCGGTGGGAGGCCGAGTCAATGAAAAGTCAAACAATCTGGAAGAGATGGCCGATTCTGGTCACGATGAAGATATCATGTGTCGAGCTCCGGCGTCGACGTACTCTGGCGGATGAAGGAGTCAAGCCGTCATAGAAGCCTAATCCACAATGGTGTCCAGATGGCTTGACCAAGTCCCAGAAAAGGAGAGTCCAGCGCCTACTACAACTAGAATAGCAAGAAGAAGCGAGAGACACGTCTTTGGACAAGAAGAAGGTTCGGTCTAAAGTTTGGCGCCCAAAGCCTAAGGCCGATGATGGGAAGGATGACAAACCACAAGGCTGATAAACATGGTTGTCTCCTTCTCCCGAGTTCATGGCTCCGATTGATTCGGATGTGTCCGATGAAGAACTTGGATGGCTCAATTAACACTGGAACCTACACAAGCTATCTTTGAGAAGCAGATGATGAAAAGAGACACTTGAAGGCATTGTTTCTCAAAGGTTTTGTCAATAAAAGCAGTCACGGGATGCTAGTAGATGGAGGCAGTCAATCGATGCCATACACCATGCTGCGCAAGATTGGGAAGTCGATGAAGATTTGACCCAAACCGACATGATCTTTGGTGGACTTGAAGGCAATGTCTCTCGGCTCAAGGTGCAATGCGTGGAGCTCACCATCGGTAAGACCCTTCCAACCGCTTTCTTTGTCATTAAAGGGAGGATCTTATAATAATCTATTCTTGGGTCGGGATTGGATACATGCCAATTGTTGCATACCATCTACAATGCATCAATGCATCATCCAATGGATCGGAGATTCGGTGGAGATGGTCAAGGAGAAACCTCCTTGTGAGCTCTGAAGCACAAGGATGGACTTATGATCGAGTAAGCTGCATATCGGAAAAGCATGGGATACCAAGTATCTCAAAGTGTCCGATTTGGACTAAAGCCGGTTCAAGCGATCGGCTCGATGACAAGATTTAATGGATCAGTTCATTGAAGATGAAGGAAGCTTGGGCATGGGTTTACATCGGTGACGAATTGGAGAAGATAGATCTTGGAGATGCAGCAAGAGAAGCAAACCAAGGCCGATACATAGTGCCAAGCTAGATGCGAATAAGAGCTGCATTATTAAAGAATTCAAGGATTGCTTTGCACAGGAATATTATGAGATGCCGGTTTAGACCGATCCATTGTTGAACATCGGTTACCTATTAAACCGGGATATCGACCTTTCCAACATCCTAGGCAATGTAATCCAAAGATTTATCGATATAAAAGCCGAGATAACAAAGTTACTCGAAGCTGGTTTTATTCGGCAATGTATCGAATGGATTTCTAATATAGTCCTCTACAAGAAGAATGGCAAACTACGTGTGTGCATTGATTTCGGGGACTTGAACAAAGCGGCGATGGATGGATGTCCGATGCGATGGCATTGGTCAATGCCGCGGGCACAAAGTCATCGACTTTATGGATGGTACAATCAAATATATTCATGGCCATAGAAGATATTGCAAAACGCTTTGTGCCCCGTCACGTTGGTTTATGAGTGGATTGTCATGACCTTTGGTTGAAGAAACGCTGGTGCCACGTATCAAAGAGCCATGAATTACATATTCCATGAACTCATCGGCAAGATAGTAGAGATCTACATTGATGATGTAGTTGTCAAGTCAAGAGCTACAAGGAGCATCGCGACCTACGAAAAACATTGGAATGCACAAGAAAGCATGGTTTGAAGATGAATCCCAACAAATGTGCTTTGGTGTTTCAACGGTCAATTCTTGTTTCTTAATACATGAAAGAGGAATCGAAGTTGGTCAAGTCAATCGGCGCAATTGACAAAATAGAGGCACCATCAAACAAGAAGAGCTTGATCATTGATCGGCAAGATCAATTTCATCGAAGATTTATATCTAACATGTCGAAAGGATTCAATTACACCTCTATTGAAGCTCAAGGCCGATCAGAAATTTGTATGGGGAGAAGAACAACGAAGGCTTTAGATAACATCAAGCGTACTTGAAATCTCCTCCTAATGCCCCTCAAGATAAAAAGCCGTTCAAATTATATTTATCGGCTAATGAGCGGGCTATTGGATCGGCCCTTGTACAAGAGTTTGAAGGAAAGAGCGAGTTATATACTTAAAGGCTCTTGGATGCGAAACAAGATATTCGGTGGAAAGAGTGCTTGTGCTTATATTTCTCATGAAAGTTGAGGCCTTATTTATTTCGAATGCATCATGGTTTGCAAAGATGATGTGGTCAATATATGTTGTCATTACCAATCTTGAAGGCGGGATCGGAAGTGGATCTTAGCTTTGTCGATTTGACTTGACCTATCAATCGGCCAAAGCAATCAAAGGGCAAGTAATGGCCGATCTGGTAACTCGACATTGTGGACCTGAAGTTGCGGTTGTAGAACCTATTCCATGGACTATGTTCTTTGATGGATCATCATGTGGAGTAGGAGATGGGATTGGAATTGTCCTCATCTCACCTCAAGGAGCAAATTATGAGTTTTCCATCCCAATTGAGAAGACTTCAACAAACAATCAAGCTAAATATCAGGCGGTATTAAAGGGATAAAGCTACTACGAGAAGTTAATCTTGAAGTTGTTGAGATATTTGGAGATTCTCAACTCGTGATAAATCAATTGGCGGGGAATATGAATGCAAAGATGACATATTAAGGATTTATCATGAAGAATGTCTTCAATTAGAGTTCAAGATAGTAAAACTTGAACATATCCCTAAGTGTCTGTGTGAAGCTAATCTGGCTCAAGGGCGTCGTTATCGGCCGATTCTAGCTGTGGAGTTATCACCGGGGATTGGAGGAAGAGATAATGGATTATCTGAAAGATCCATCCAAGAAGGTTGATAAACAATTAAGGTGAGCCATTAAATATCGTTTATTAGAAGATGAGTTATACTATCGTACCATCGATGGAGTTACGCTCAAATGTCTTGGTGAAGAGGAGGCTAAAACCTTAATGGGAGAAATTCATGAGGAGTCTGGAGCCCATCAATCGGCATTCAAGATGAAGTGGATGATCGAAATAATTATTATTATACGATATTGGAAGATTGCTTCAAATACTACAAAGGATGCCAAGAGTGTCAGAAGTTTGGAAGCATTCAAAGAGTTCCAGCATCGGCAATGAACCCAATAATCAAGCCATGGCCGTTCGGAGGTTGGGCAATTGATCGATTGGACAAATATATCCACCATCAAGCAAAGGTCATAAATTTCTTGGTGGCTACTGATTACTTCACAAAGTGGGTTGAAGCCATCCCAATCAAGACTGTGACATCAGGCAATATGATTGATTTTGTTAAAGAACATATTGTCTATCGGTTTGGTATACCTCGGACCATCACGATCAAGGAGTCAATTCACTTTAGGGAATTTGAGAATATAACTTCTTTGGGGATCAAGCTTAAACTCATCTCCCTACTATGCTCAAGCAAGCGGACGTGAGCAGCAAACAAGGGCATCATCAAGTTAATCAAGCGCAAGATCGATGAAAATCCCAAGCGGTGGCATACAATCCTTAATGAAGCACTATGGGCATAGGATGGCATGCCATGGGGCAACCAAAGTATCACCATATCAACGGTGTATGGTCATGATGTTGTATTGCCTTGGGAGTTAAAACCGGATCGAAGGACTTCTTTACAAGATCAATATCGGTGATGATTATTCAGCCATGATGAAAGAAGAACTAGATCTTCTGTAATCGAGAGCTTTGGAGAATATCGAAAAGAATAAAGAAGAATAGCCGGTGGTATGATAAGAAAGTCAAAGTTAAAGAGTTTCAAGGAGATCTGGTTTGGAAACTTATATTACCAATCGGCTCTAGAGATCCAAAGATACGGAAGTGGTCACCAACTTGGGAAGGACCATATCGTATCCAATGTGTGCAGCAATGCATATATCTTAGAAACATTGGAAGGAGAGAAGTTTGCGAGCACTAAATGGAAATATTTGAAGAAATACTATCCAAGCATATGGGTAGATGCTTAGTCAAATCGAGCCTAAAGCGGATTAAAGACTCAAGTTACACCGATTGCAAGTGTAATCGTCTTTAGTAGATAGCCAATCATCAAACATGTTCGGTTTTTTATGGCCGATGTACAAATCGCCCTTAGAACAAATATATATATATATATATATATATATATATATATATATATATATATATATATATATATATATATATATATATATATATATATATATATATATATATATATATATATATATATATATATATATATTTCTCTCATCTTCGATTACAATAGTGACATTACGGATAGATCGAAGAATACATTGAGAAGACAAATTTAGATGAGTCACTACGGGTCGGTTACATATCCATTCCTTTGCTTTGCTTAAGGAAATCTTACCCTTAGTTACATATCTTGTTTATGTTTCGTATCTCGCCATTCTATAATCATCCACCGTTTCTTTGACAGATGGCGGGCGACAAGAGGAAGAAAGGCGGTCAGAAGAAGAAGACCAGACAGGAGAAGGAGTGGGACCGTGCACTTCAGGCTCCGGACACTTAGGGACAGCCACAGCGGGGCATCCGGATTGGTGCGAGTGCATAGAGTCAGGGGGAGCAGCCCCAGAGAGCGACCAGCCGGCGTTCGGGCGAAGCCAGACAGTGAGCAGAGACACCTCCTTTTGCCCCACGTACCGGTCCTCGGACTCATGGTGGACACACACCACAGACAGGCGGAGGAGAGTGATTGAGGAGATGGTAGAGCTCGAGCAGCGTGCCATGTCTGAGGGCAGGCTCCCTAGGGGTCCATGGTGCTTTTAGCGTCTACATCCGATCCGAACTTGCGGCCAAGATCGGGAGGTTGAGGAGTGTGCCCGAGGATGAGTGGTTCCCTCGTGGGCGGAGGTGTGACCCGAGGCGATCCTCCAAGAGAGCTTCTCGCCTCCTACTGCGCCGGGGTTCACAATTGAGCCGGCAGGATGCTCCAGTTCACACTCGAGCAGCGGCCTGGGAGCCAATCCTCCGTGCCGACCTTCCCGGCTTGGCAGCTTTAGTGAGTCAGAGGTCCCAGTACGTCCCCGAGTGGGTCCGGGTGTTCTCTGCGACCGTCGTTGAGGGGCTCTCGATTCACTTCATGTTCATGGGTTAGCGTGAGGCTCACTCGAGAGGATCGCAAAGCTGGGGTCTCGGGGCGACTCGATCCACTACTTGGCCTACCCCACGTCGAGGCTCCTCGTCGTGCTCACTCACCTGTGCTACCTTGAGACGGCGATCAGCTTTCTCTTCTAGCAGCCATTCCTCACCGGTACACCCAGGACTCCAGATCGCTTGACTCGTGAGGCATACGTGGTACACTACGTGCTCCGGAGGTCCGTGCTCTTCAGGATGGGGAACACCGAGTCGATCACCGGTGCAGTGTGGCTCCTCATGCGTTATGGGCGCTCGTTCGATATTGTTCATATCCTGATCAGCGAGGTTGAGGACGCTATTATGGATGGTATGGGGATGACTCAACAACAGTCGTTTGCTCACTGGATCAGTTGGATGCTGTCATGTCTCGAGGCCCAGCGCTACGTGAGTACTTTGGAGCAGTCCAAGTATGTCTTTCCGACCTACCGGTCTCCGTGCGGTGGCGAGCGGTCCGAGTCGAGGCAGGCCGAGACTCTGAGCTCGTCACGAGCCGGCGGCGATGGATGAGGCACGAGATGCTACACTAGCAGCGGTGCACCTCTGAGTACTTAGCGACTGATGATGAGGACTCCAGTGAGGATGATGACTTTGTGCTTGCCCCTGAGCCCATGTTCTGAGTTCGTTGCACACACGATGGCGGTAGGGGTTGCCTTGCGGGGACCGAGTCACCTATTCCTCCGTTACCACCTCAGTGACTCGGCGGACCCGGCTCACCTCAGATTCAGACCACAGCGCTCGAACCAGCCACACTTCAGGTCCAGCAGCAGATGCAAGCCCAGTTCTAGCAGCACCAGGAGGCCCAACAGGTTATCCTTGAGGGAGCAGACGATGGCGGAGGCACGAGAGGCAACTGCTCCGGCACCAGATGATGACCACACGGATGTTCACGTTTGTTCGGTTGCCTCGATCGCTTTTCAGCCGATCAAGGTTGCAGCTTCCTCAACTTCCTACCACTCGGCGGTCCGAGAGTGCCCCTCTACCAGCAGCCGGTGGGTTCGTGAACATCCCTATAGCGTCTTTCCCAGTGTCACCACTTCTTCAGACGGGGATGTCCGCGGTACCTCGCACGACACCTCGAGGGCAGCCTCGACCTTTCTTGAGAAGCTCCGGCGGTGGTTTGACAGATGACTACCTCGTCGACCCTGGTCTCTCCACTCACTTGAAGGCCACTCATCTTCGAGACACCGGCACGAGCCACGCTACCTAGTCCGCGGGTGTCTTCACCTCTTCCGATCTTTGCTACTCCGCGGACTGAGGGTTTGGATCAGGGCGATCAGTACCTCCACACCGTCACCGAGTAGATCTCCACAGTGATCACTGCTGATCCAGCAGTTCAAGGTCCCGAGGCCACTCCGACTTCTACTTCAGGCACCGGGACAGGTCCTACTCCACCTCCTCCACGGTAACGACCCAGGATTTCGGTGAGGAAAACCCGACTCCCTGTACCCTTGTGATAGTCCCTGGATCAGTGGCTATCATCTACAAAACTCATTACAGTATAATATCATTTCCATACAATGAAATCAGAGTACAAAATAGAATATTTACATCCGAAACAACTCGGTATACGTATTTAGTACAAGCCCCTTGGGCTAAGCGATAAGTAGAAATCCTGCGTAGCGGTAGCTAGGACTTCAAGTCTTCATGTTCGATCTTCACCATAGGCATCCTTGGAAGCAACGCAACCCTTCCTTCATGGATTCCTCAAACTCGGACTCTCACTCCAAGTCCAATCCTACACTCACAAAACTATCCCCAAGGAATGGGATAGGTTCACGTCCCGTATGCAGCTTTAAGTGGCCTAACTCTAAAGGATAAGAAAAGTGGCAAGGTAAAAGCTCGGGTTTCCTATGCGGACTAAAATAAAACATCTCCATATAAGTCCCAATCCATATCTCATCAACTCGGGAACACACGGTACCCCAGGGACCCGTCTCCAACCTATCTCCATCTAGGGTCGATCGAGAACTTCCTCCTCGCACCTCAATGATTGCGGATCCGAGGTAGAGGAGCAACTCTCTCCCGAGCGCAACCACGGCTCACCACACTCTCAAACTACAGGGGAGGTAGAAATCCCAAAACATGAGAACAAAGCTATCAAGGCATGTCCATGACCGAGGGGCAGCGGCTATCGTATAGATCGAACAACTCTGCAGGCGTGTACACACTCGGAATGGAACCCGGTGGTGGCCCACCAAGCCCATCCTACCTGAACTCTTGGTACGGTCCCATCACGCATCCGGCCCTCAAAGCGATCCCTCGAGAATTGCACCCAGAAATGCCCCCGCCACACGAGTCGCCTAGAGAGGTGGTCTCACTCCCACCTCTCCCCCGATACCCTCTATCCTGCTGGCGGTATGGTTCACTTGCGAGCTCAACTCGGCTATCTCTCGGCGAGGTGGTGTGTCGAAAGTCCGTGAAAGTCTCCCGCTGCCCGGCGAGCTCATGTCCTCCAAGCGTATAAACCCCAACACACTGCTCCAAAAAGCGTAAAGTGGGGATACACTAAGTGCACCCCCATCCCGATCCCGGATCGGTTGTTTCGAGCTCACCCCAAAGTACCCAAAACGCCTTCTCCTGGGTTTTACCCCACACACGCCAAGAACCACTATTCCCATCCCAACACATGCATCATGCTCGTATATCACGCAACATATATAACATAGTAGTAGTAGGGCAATCAAGGACATAATAAAAGAAGCGGTTCATCATTCATGCATTTAAAGTAAAGCGCTAGCATTCTATAGCAATGCCTAATAGGTATTCAAATCATCGGCGTGAACACACTGTGCAAGTAGTCGTCGTAGTTTCCGTAGTTGTTCTCGATCTTACGGCTCGACTCCTCGGCTCAGAATTCCTAGATTCGCAAATATAAATAAACACGGTGTCTAGATGCAAATAACTCCAAAGAGAAGCAATAAAGAACCAAATAACTCCAAAAGCTAGTCTAACGGGTGCTTCATGATTTTAGAAGAATAAAGAAACGATTTCATATTTTTCTAAGGTAGAAACAATATTATTTGATTTTCAAATAAAGAAATATTTTATGAATTTAATTAATTGCGATAAAGCACAGAAAACACAAGTCGGAGTTAGAGAACCATAAGCTAGGTTTTGGGTTGGTCTCATGGTAAGTTGACTAGTCAAATCATTGTTGACCAAGTCAAAGGAAGGTCAAGGTCAGCGGACCCCACAAGTCATCCTGGGTCCGTATGAGATGGGACCAGTTAGATTAGCGGCTTCACATGTTAGTGGGACCCAACGGTAGTAGCCCCTTTGGTTAGATTGGAGAGATGGTGCGATTGATCGGCTAGAGCGATGGGTGTGGTTGAAACTTGGCTCAAGTGACATGGCGGAGGGTGGCATGGTGATGGTTTGGATGGCCGCATACACGTGAGGCATGACACGATGGCGAAAGGTATGGTCGGGACTTGAAAGATTGAGAGCACGGGTTCACATATTAAGGTTTGGTGGAAAAGGGAAAGGTTGTGCTAGCAAAAGCAACATGAGATATTGGATGTACATATACTCTAGCATATATAGGTTGCTACACTTGCTTGCTTTTGTGACAGGCTTGCATAGCGGACTTAAACTTGTGCTCTCAAACGTAATGTAACAAGGCAAAGGCTCAAGCTCGTGACCGATGGCATAAGCAGGAGTTCTATCTTCTAGATGGGATTGCAGCTTCATGCTTTGAAAGAGTTCCGACCGCAGGTTAGGGATAAAAAGGAGAGAACTTGCAGCGGCTTGGTCAAAAGCGAAGCATAGAAACCATTGGCTTCAGGCCACTAAGTGAATAGCGGTCACTTGTGGCCGGTAGCAACAAGGCATGGCCGACTATAGCCAAGCATGGCTGGTTTCTGCTTGTTGTGGCTATTCGACCATAGCTACGGCCGTCTGGAGTTCATGGGCAAGGCCCCTCTGTTAGGATGCTTAGCTGGGACAAGGTGTGCATTACCGTAGCTAGATGGGTGAGCATCCGCACAGCGATGCAGCACTGCTGACTTGCTTTGTGCACACACTCATAAGCCGAAGCTAAAGCATCAAGTAGCGACCAAGCTGTCTTACGTTCAAGGCATTTATACCCACCACGTATTGGTTGCTGCAGTTCCACCTTACAAGATTGTACAGGGCACTATACGACTAGCACAGAATAAGGCTTCAAGGATGGCGAGAGCAGGTGGTCCGATAGCTCACTCGAGTGGAGAAAAGAGGGGGCTTGGCGTCACAAGCATCGTAGCAAACCGATGATCTGGGGCTGCATGCTGTCAAGGTGAGGTAAGGTACAAGTCCATGGCAAGTGCACCCGCGGCAGAGGTGCGATGCTTAGAGATGGTTAAAGGTGATGGCTTGCAAAATAGAGGCTAGGTGCACGTGTTCGGTCACGTGGGGTCCCACGACCGGGACACGATTGCGGCACACACATTTGCACTCAGCTATGTGAGTTCGTGGTGGCACACAACTGCAATGGTTTAGGAAAGTTAGAGGCTCGGTCAGAAGGGTTAAAGATTCGGGATTTGCGGCGCGCACCTCGCGGTGGGACAAGCGAAGGCGGAAGGCAAGGCTCACCAGCGTCAACCCCTTTTTGGTGGCTGGTGAACAGAAACTACGGCGAGGCTCCAGGGCGGTGCACTTGCGGTAGAGTCGCCGGGGTGCTCGCACTAGCGCGTGTGTGCACCAGAAACGCGCTCGGGTTGGTACTGTGCTCGGGTGTGCAAGACGACGGTTAGAGCTGGTGTGTGCGTGAAAGCCGACGAGATGTCCTCGGCGGCAAGTTTGATGATGGTACACGCGCAAAGCTTGTGACGGCGAACTGGGTTGCTCGGCAAGGCGAGCCTAGGGTTTCGATCAAGGCGTAGAAAGATGCAACCTTCGGCCGGAATCCGGCACATCGTCGACAACAGGTTTCCGGGCGGCGAAGAAAAGCAGGACAGCGTTGCTGGCTTGGGCGCCAGTGCCGGCATACTTGCTCGCGCGCGTGTGTGTGGACAGGCATGAGCACGGGTTCAAGATGGCGCTCCCACGTGCAAGCCAAAGAAAAGCCCTCGGCGGTGAGTCAGGAACGCACCGAACAGTGTGCTTCGGACTTAGGGGTGCCGTGCGGTGGTTTGTTCGTGCACTGCAGCGTGCAAAGGTGCTTTCGGGCCAAACGGCACCTTGCCTCGCATGCGCGTGACGGCGAAACAGATGCGGTGGTTTGTTCGTGCACCGCGTGCAAGGCGTGCTGGCCAAAGCGGCACCTTGCAGCATGCGGCGTGTGTGGTGGACATGGCGGAAGGGCAGCGAGAAGGGATTTTTGGTTGGTCTCGAAGGCGGCGAGTTCGATTCGGTAGCGAGCTCCACAGCGATCTTTGGGGTGTCAGCGGTAGGTGGCTCACTCGCGGCGTGGGTGTGCGGCGTGCGGCGTCTCCGGGTGCTTTCACGCGTTCTAGGTGGAAGAGACCCTCTCGCCGGCGGGGCATGTAGGACGGCGGCGCGATCGCGACATGGGCGACGGCCTCGAACGCGGCAGGGCGAACAGATGGCCAAGTGATGGTTTGGACTCGTGTGCGTGTGTCGGCCGAGGCAAAGCTCCCCCGCGGCGGCACAGCGGGGCGATCCTCCAGGCGACAAAGGCGTTGTGCGCGGCACTAACATCGGCGTCGACTCGCATGCGGTGTGTGTCTTGGCCATGAGCCCAAAAGCGGACCTTGGCTCCTCGGCTGCGTGCACGTGTGGTGCCGACGAGCGGCCTGGCGGCAACAAGGGTCGGCGTGCGCACGAACCGAAAAAGGACGAACAACAGCGGTGGAATGCTGGCGCGAATGAAGGCCGGCACCTACAGAAAACAGCCGAAGGCTGGCACAGGCGGCAGCGTCTGCAGCGGCGTTGAGCATGCGAGCACGAGTTGGGGTTGGTTCCGAGCTTGTCCGGCTCTTCTCCTTGACACGAAGGCGGTTCCAAAAGAGCACGGTGCTCACGAGATGTAGCGAAGAAGGAAGTAGGCGGCGACACGGTGAAAGGTTGTCCTGGCGTGGAGCGGAGGATGCGGAAAAGCGAGGTTGCGGGGCCTCGAGGTTCTCGGATGCTCGGTCTTGGCGTCGTGGTCCTTGGCTTCTGGCGTCGCCTCCCATCAGCGCGGCAGTGGCGGGGCGGCGGCGCCTCTCCGGTGACTTCCGTCTTCCCCGCCTTCTTCTCCTCCTTCCCCCTTCTTCATGAACGGCGACTTCAGCTTCACAGCAACTCCGGGATGGCGGCTCGGTCTCCTCCTTGTTCTTCACGACTTCTCCCCACTCCTTCACCGGCGGTGTGTCGCGGTTCAGGCGTGGACACAGGAAGCAGAGGCGGATCGAGGGGGGTGCGGCGTGTCGATGTCCACAGCGTGAGCGGCTCCAACCTTCTTCTCCCCGACTCCTTCTTCTCCTTCAAGTGGCGGCAGGGGGATGGCGACAACGCCCACGACCAGGCAAGGCCCCCTGGAGCAACAACCTCGGCTCCTCCCCCACTGCTCCTTTCTCTTCCTCACGAGCGCTCGGGATGGACCCCTCGGCGCTCGGGGCGGTGGCTCGGTTCTGGCGTGACCGGTCGCGCACGGCGGCGCTCCTCCTTCCTTCTTCTTTCCCCCTCTCCTCTTCTTCTCTTGCGGTGGACATGGACAAAATCCCCCAAGGGCAGCGGCGAACTGGGAGCTGCGGCTGGGGATTGGATTTTATAGGGATGTGGCTAGGGTTCGGTCTAGATGGACGGCGAGCGGCGATTCAGGCGGCGTGGCGCGCATCCGCGAGTGCCCGGCGCAGGCGGGGCGCTCGGGTGCCCGCGGTGCGCCCGCTCGTGTCACGTCGGTGGGAGAAAGAAGAAGAACAGGGGAAAGGGAGGTGACTGGACCCGTGGCGCAACATAAGGAGAGGGGTTGGTGGGAGGCGGGGTGGGCGGGAGGTTGTGGCCGGCGGTGAGAGGAGGTGCTCGGTGAAGACAAGCTGGGGCCTCCTGCGGACTTGACAAACCAGATAGGAAAAAGGATTAGGCCCAGCTGCAAAGGAGATTTTCCTATTTTCTCTTGTCCTTAAACCTTATATAACCACAATTCAAATTCGAATCACACTCAAGTAAAATCCAAATAAATCTCAATAAACTCCAGAGTTCTCACTCTAACAATTTATAATTCCTAAATATATTATTTTGCTCAAAATAATTCTAAGAATTCAGGGAAGGCTAAAAGAAGACATCCTTACAAATTAAATGAGCACTCAAATTCAAACAAAATTTTGAAATTCACATTTTTGCAAACATTAACATTTTGGAAAAATCAGAGATGTTACAGAACTCCCCCCCTCAAAAGAATCTTGTCCTCGAGATTGAAGCTTCACTAGGTACATTGGAGGTATCGAAATCTTCAAGTTGTGTGGGAGCTTCGAGCATCTTCAGCTTCATTGCAGTTGCTTTCTGGTCATTACCATTAGTGTACGCACAACGAAAATCTCTGGAATTAGAAATTGTTCCAAGGTTGATCTTGATCTCCATGTCTCCGCTTGAGTATGCTTGAGGGTCTCTCATCGTGAATTTCTTTACTCCTTGTATGTTTCCTCAATTTCCAACAACTCTGAGGTAGTGGGTGGCTCCAACTCAAGTACTCTCTAATCCAAGTTAGTAACTTGATTCCAAAATGCACGAGGTGGCTTATCCAGAATCTAGACCTCATATGGCATTGTTTTCCTTTCCGTCTTCCGTTGAGGAGACATAACTCTGATACTCCTTATACTTGGCTTATATGGGTGCCTTGTCCTCATTTTGGGTTATCTCAGGGCTCCTTAGGCCATCAACCTCCAAAGCATTGCATTGTGGTGGTCTTTCCTGAGGGGTAGCACTCGGGTTTCCTATTCTAGGAGTCAAGTACAAGCATGAAAATAATCGCTAATATATAGTCCTACACTCAAGAGTAAGAACCATAAGATCCAATAAGATCCATGAAGAACCAAGCACTCAAACATTCAAAGCATTATAGATAGTGCTATCCCAAGGCTGACTCATAACCGTTGAGATCTCGCACACTAATCGGTCTAATTACTCTGTGGCATGTCAAACAAGGTAGACTCTACACTTATTGGTTCAAGGTATTCTCATACCCTCCAAGCTATTTCAGTCTCATCCTAACTAGTCCACGAAAGAAGTTGCATTGACACAGGTAAGGTAGAAGATTTTCAATGCAGGAAAGGCAGATTTAAAATAGTTCAAGGGGGTATATATAAAATAGAGCGTATAGAATGTTCCTAAGCTATCGACCAAACTATGGTTGCGTGCTACGGTCAAGTACAGCTCTGATACCACCTGTAACGACTCGGGATTTTGGTGAGGAAAACCCGACTCCTTGTACCCTTGTGATAGTCCCTGGATCAGTGGCTATCACGTACAGAACTCATTACAGTATAATATCATTTCCATACAACGAAATTAGAGTACAAAAGAGAATATTTACATTCGAAACAACTCGGTATACGTATTTAGTACAAGCCCCTTGGGCTAAGCGACAAGTAGAAATCCTGCGTAGCGGTAGCTAGGGCTTCAAGTCTTCATCTTCGATCTTCACCACAGTGCATCCTTGAGCGAAGCAACGCAACCCTTCCTTGGATTCCTCAAACTGGACTCTCACTCCAAGTCCAATCCTGCACACTCACAAAACTATCCCCAAGGAATGGGACAGGTTCACGTCACCGACAGTATGCAGCTTTAAGTGGCCTAACTCTAAAGGATAAGAAAAGTGGCAAGGTAATAGCTCAGGTTTCCTATGAAAGAAAGCATAAAAGAAAACATCTCCATATAAGTCCCAATCCATACTCTCATCACAACGGAACACTGGTACCCTGTGGGACCCGTCCACAACCTATCTCCATCTAGGGTCGATGCGAGAACTTCCTCTCCTCGCACCTCAATGATTGCAATCGGATCTGCGAGGTAGAGGGAGCAACTCTCCTCTCCCCGACTGCAACCATGGCTCACCACACTCTCAAACTATAGGGGGAGGTAGAAATCCCAAAACATGAGAACAAAGCTATCATGGGACATGTCCGTGACCGAGGACGCGGCTATATGTATAGATCAAACAACTCTGCAGAGGCGTGTACACCTGCCCAACTCGAATGGAACCCGGCCGATGGTGACCGGCCCGAGCCCATCCTACCGCACGAACTCTCAGAGTTACGGGTCCCATCCTGCATCAGGCCCTCAAAACGATCCCCTCCGCAAAGGGAATTGCACAGCGTGAAATGCCCCGTGTGGCCACACGAGTCGACCGAGAGAAGGTGGTCTCACTCCCACCTCTCCCCACCGATACCCTCTATCCTGGCCGGCAGGTATGGTTCCCGCACTTGCCGAGCTCAACTCGGCCCTAACCCCACTCGGCGAGGTGGTGTGTGTACGTAAAGGTCCCGTGAAAAGGTCTCCACTCACTTCCGCAGGGCGAGCTCATGTCCTCAGGCGTAAAGTAAATCCCCAACACCTGTGGTCCAAAAACCGTGAAAGTGGGGATACAGGAGTGCACCCCATCCCCGATCCCGGATCGGTTGTTTCGAGCTCACTCGCCAAAGTACCCAAAACGCCTTCTCCTGCGGGTTTACCCCACACACGCCAAGAACCACTATTCCCATCCCAACACATGCATCATGAAGCTCGATATATACGCGTTTATATATATATATTTATATATATATATATATATATATATATATATATATATATATATATATAACATAGTAGTAGTAGGGCAATCAAGGACAGGTTAATAAAAGTAGGCAGTGCAGGGTTCATCAACATGCATTTAAAGTAAAGCGCTAGCATTCTACATAGCAATGCTTAATAGGTATTTCAGAATTAGTCAGGCGTGAACACCTGTGTGCAAGTAGTCGTTGTAGTTTCCGTAGTTGTACTTGATCTTCTAGCTCGTCTCCTCAGCTCCGGGAATTCCTAGATTCGCAAATATAAATAAACACAGTGTCTAGATGCAAATAACTCCAAAGAGAAGCAATAAAGAACCAAATAACTCCAAAACCTAGTCTAACAGGTGCTTCATGATTTTAGAAGAATATAGAAACTGATTTCATATTTTTCTAAGGTATAAATAATTTATTATGAATTTTCAAATAGAGAAATATTTTCTGTATTCAATTAATTGTGATAGAGCATAGAAAACATAAGTCAGCGGGTTAGAGATCCATACGCTAGGTTTTGGGTTGGTCTGCATGGTAAGTTGACTAGTCAACGATCATTGTTGACCAAGTCAAAGGGGAAGATCAAAGGTCAACCGGAACCCCACAAGTCATCCTGTGGGTTCCATATGACAGATGGGACCAGGTTAGACAGTTAGCGGCTTCACATGTTAGTGGGACCCAACGGTAAGTCCGCAAGCCCCTTTGGTTAGATTGGAGAGATGGTGCAGGATTGATCAGCTAGACGAGACGCGGTGTGGTTGAGAAACTCGGCTCAAGTTGGGACATGGCAGAGGTGTGACATGGTCGTCGGCTTGGTTAGCGCGCGCGTCATGCACGGCGAAGGCATGACACGATCGCGGCGAAAGGTATGGTCGGGACTTGAAAGATTGAGAACAGGCACCGGGTTCACATATTAAGGTTTGGTGGAAAAGGGCAAAGATTGTTGCTAGCAAGCAACCCGTGAGATGGATTAGCATGTACATATACTCCCAGCATATATACGGTTGCTACACTTGCTTGCTTTTGCACAAAGACCCCCGACTAGCAGCATAGCATGGGACCTAAACTTGTGCTCTCGACGAGAGAACAAGGCAAAGGCTCAAGCTCCGATGGCATAGCGGAGTTCTATCTTCTAGAGGGATTGCAGCTTCATGCTTTGAAAGAGTTCCGACCGCAGGTTAGGGATAAAAAGGAGAGAACTTGCAGCGGCTTGGTCAAAAGCGAAGCATAGAAACCATTGGCTTCAGGCCACTAAGTGAATAGCGGTCACTTGTGGCCGGCAGCAACAAGGCATGGCCGACTATAGCCAAGCATGGCCGGTTGTTGCTTGTTGTGGCTATTGGACCATAGCTACGGCCGTCTGGAGTTCATGGGCAAGGCCCCTCTGTGAGGATTCTTAGCTGGGACAAGGTGTGCATAAGCGTAGCTAGATGGGTGAGTATCCGCACAGCGATGCAGCACTGCTAACTTGCTTTGTGCACACACTCATGTGAAGCTAAAGCATCAAGTAGCGACCAAGCTGTCTTACGTTCAAGGCATTTATACCCACCACGTATTGGTTGCTGCAGTTCCACCTTACAAGATTGTACAGGGCACTATACGACTAGCACAAAAGAAGGCTTCAAGGACGGCGAGAGCAGGTGGTCGGATAGCTCACTCGAGCAGAGAAAAGAGGGGGCTTGGCGTGACAAGCATCGCAGCAAACCGATGATCCGGGGCTGCGTGCTGTCAAGGTGAGGTAAGGTACAGGTCCATGGCAAGTGCACCCGCGGCAGAGGTGCGATCCTCAGAGATTGTTAAAGGTGACGAAGGCAAGGTAGGTGTTCGGTCACGTGGGGTCCCACGGCCGGGACACGATTGCGGCACACACGTTTGCACTCAACTATGTGAGTTCGCGGTGGCACACAACTTCAAGGGTTTAGGAAAGTTAGAGGCTCAGTTAGAAGGGTTAAAGATTCGGGATTTGCGGCGAGCCTGCGCACCTCACGCCCGATGGGACAAGCGAAGGCGGAAAGGCAAGGCTCACCGGCGTCGACCCCTTTTTGGTGGCTGGTGAACAGAAATGACGGCGAGGCACTAGGGCGGCGCTTGCGGTCAGTCCGTGCTCGCGGCGTGTGTGCGTGGCGCAGTGTGCACCGTAAACGGTCTGCTCGGGTGTGCAAGGCAGCTTAGAGGTGTGCGTGAAAGCCGAAGCGAGATGTCCTCGGCGAGTTTGATGATGGCACGCGCGAGCTTGTGAAGGCGGTGGGTTGCTCAAGGCGAGCCTAGGGTTTCGATCAAGGCGTGAAAGATGCAACCTCGCCGTAGGAATCGGCACATCGGCGACAGTTTCCGGGCCACGAAAGAAAAGCAGCGTCACATCGCTTGGGCTCTTGCGAGCATACTTGCTCGCGCTGCGTGCGTGTGGAGACGGCGTGAGCACGGGTTCAAGATGGCGCCCCACGTGCAAGCCGAAGAAAAGCCCTGGGTGGCGTGAACGGCGAACACCGGTGTGCTTCAGACTTAGGGGTGCCGTGGCGGTGGTTTTGTTCGTGCAGCGCTGCAAGACAGTGCTTTCGGGCCAAACGGCACCTTGCTGCATGCGGCGTGGCGAAAGCAGAGGAAAGGGCAAGTATGGCGCTCGGGAGTGGCTAAGGCTGACGGGATGGTTTGAGGCGGTAAAGGTGGATCCTTGGTCGGCCACAGGCTAGGAAAGGGGAGGTTTTGGTTGGTCTCGGCCCGGCGATGAGTTCGATTCGGCAGCGAGCCGAGCTCCACAGCAGCAACAGTGGGGTGTCCGCGCCGGTGAGGTGGTTCACTCGCGAGCGTGGGTGCGTGCGCGCGTGCGTGTGCTCACGGGATTGGTTTGGCGTTCACGCGCCTAGGCGGAAGAGACGCTCGGCGGCGGCGGCGATCGCCGCGGGGCAACGCGATTGCCGGCTCGCGAATGAAGCGACAGGTTCGAGCAGGATGGCCAAGCGATGGCTTGTCTTGTGCGTGGCCGCGCGAGGCGTTCCCTACCGAACACGGCGGCATGGCGGGAGCGACGCTCCAGGCGGCAAGGAACGGTTCGGTGGCGCGCTGGCCCAAGCCTGGCATCTGGCCCGACGCATGCGGGTGTGTGTGTCTTGGCCATGAGCCCCTGCCCAAAATGACAGGACCTTGGCTCCTCGGCTGCGTCTGCAGCGGGTACCGCGGGCCAGCGACAAGGTCGGGCGCGTGCGACCACGGACCGAAAAATGGATGGATGGACGGCCAAGCGGTGGAGCACGCGCGGACGAAGGCTGCGGCACCTGCAGGCGAAACACATAGCTCGAAGGCTGGCACACAAAGGCGATGGTGTCTGCGCAGCGGCGCTGAGCATGCAGGCACAGGTTGGGGTTGGTTCCATGGGCTTGTCCCGGCTCTTCTCCTTCGGCACGAAGGCCGGTTCCAAGCGGAAAGGGGCACGGTGCTCACCGGGATGTAGCAGAAGAAGGAAGTAGAGCGACGACGTCGGTGAAAGGCCGTCCCGGTGGCGTGGAGCAGAGGATGCAAGAAGCGAGGTTGCGGCGTTGAGGTTCGGCGGCAATGACGCTGAGTCTTGGCGTCACGGTCCTTGGCTTTACTGGCGTCGCCTCCGTCGCAGCCAGCCTCCGGCGGCCGGGAGACGGCGCCCTCCGGTGACTTCCATCTTCCCCGCCTTCTTCTCCTCCTTCCCCCTTCTTCATGAACGGCGACTTCAGCTTCACGGCGACTCCGGGATGGCGGCTCGGTCTCCTCCTTGTTCTTCATGACTTCTCCCCACTCCTTCACCACACCGCGGCGGTCGCGGTGTGCATGGACACGAAGGAGGCGAGGCGGATTGAGGGGGGTGCGGCGTGTCGATGTCCATGGCGTGAGCGGCTCCAACCTTCTTCTCCCCACCTACTTCTTCTCCTTCAAGCGGCAGCAGGGGGATGGCGACAACGCCCACGGCCCGGCGCGGCGCCCTGGAGCAACAGCCTCGGCTCCTCCCCCACTGCTCCTTTCTCTTCCTTACGAACAGCGGCGCGGCTCCGGGATGGACCCCTCGGCGCTCCGGGACGGTGGCTCCGGTTCCTCGGTGTGACCCGGTCGCGGCCACACCGGTGGGTGCTCCACTCCCCCTTCCCTTCTTCTTTCCCTTCTCCTCTTCTTCTCTTACGGTGGACATGGACAGAATCGCACAAGGATGGCGGCGAACTAGGAGCTGCGGCTGGGGATTGGATTTTATTGGGATGCGGCTAGGGTTCGGTCTGGATGGACGGCGGCGGGGCGGCGGCGCGATCCGCGGTGCCAAGACCGCAGGGCGGCGAGCCATGGGGCGCTCGGGTGCCCGCGGTGCCGTCGCTATCCGCCGTCGGCCCGGAGAAATAAGAGATACAGGGGAGAAGGGGAGGCTAACGAACGGGACCCGCATGGTAGCGACATAAGGAGAGGGGTTGGGAGGAGGCCAAGGGCCGGTGAAAGGCTGTCGGGCCGTGGTTTTCGCTGGCCGGCGGTGAGAGAAGGAGGTGCTCCGGTGAACTTCTGCGACAAGCTCAGGGGCCTTCTGCGGACTTGACAAACCAGATAGGAAAAAGGATTAGGCCCCGCTGCAAAGGAGGTTTTCCTATTTTCTCTTATCCTTAAACCTTATATAACCACAAATCAAATTTGAATTTAGAATTAAAATTCGAATCACACTCAAGTAAAATCCAAATAAATCTCAATAAACTCCAGAGTTCTCACTCTAACAATTTATAATTCCTAAATGTATTATTTTGCTCAAAATAATTCTAAGAATTTGGGGAAGGCTAAAAGAAGACATCCTTACAAATTAAATGACCACTCAAATTAAAACAAAATTTTGAAATTCACATCTTTGCAAACATTAACATTTCGGAAAAATCCGAGATGTTACATCCACCACGGACAGATCCAGCTTCTTCCTCTCCGGGGTGGTCCGGTATCGAGTCTGACGAGGACACTTCTGCTTTCGTGGTCGAGCCTTCAAAGGCTATCTCTACCTCACCGCCAGAGCCTCCACCTCAGTAGGATTAGATCTCTTTTTGGTGCTCGTTACCAAAGGGGGAGATAGATAGAGGGAGTAGAGATAGGGGGAGCTAGGGGAAAGTGCTAGGAGTTCGAGTTTTTCATGCCTCTCTCGCTTTTGTGGAGTTTCATGATGAGACATGTATTTGAATCTTGTGTATGATGTTGGTTTACATGTCTAATCATGATTGTGGTGCTCGTTTAGCTTAATGAATGTTTGTTGTTGTTTATATCTTGTTTCATGCATTAGTTGTAGAGTTTATATGCTTTAATTTCAAATTCTCGTATATCTCTACTTGTGTTGTCATCTATCACCAAAAAGGGGGAGATTGTAACCATCTAGGCCCTTTCGCACCTTTGGTAAGGGTGTGTTTCGGTGATAAATGACAACCATATACTTGTGACTAACCTTTGTTTTGTAGCGGATTTTATCTTGGGTTATTGTCATGAGTAATGAATGAAAAGAGACCCCTCAATTTGAAATTATAGACGATTAATGGACAAATACTACAAGGCTAAGGACTCTGTTAGTTCCAAGTGTCACAAGGAGATGAAGGACACTTGGATTGCTAGTTTGTAGTGTTTGACCGTACTATTAAGAGGGATTCATGCACTAGTAGCTTGACCATGCACCAAAAGCCATGAAAATATTCATACTCAAGTTCCTTGGATGCTAAACAGCTCAAAGTACTCATAGAAGCAAAGTAGAAGCAAAAGAATCGACAGAAAACTCAAAGGCGATTGAATTGGACGAGTTGAAATTCAAAGCATAGCGTCGGATGAACCGGCCCGCTCTAGTTGCGGATGAATTCAACGGCCAGGGAATTCAAAAGTGACCGTCGGATGAACCGACGGTATAGGCAACGGTTCATCCGATGCCTTAGGGTTTTAACATGATTGATTGAGCTTCAACGGCAAAGACCTTTGGATGATCCGACGGTGTGTTCAGTGGTTCATCCGATGCTTGCATTCAAATCATACAGAGACGTGCCAAAACTTCCTCTTCAGCACCGGATGAACCGACGCTTAAGGGACTCATCAGCGGTTCATTCGACGCCTCTGTTTGAATCATACAGTACCGCACCAAGTGGATGGTCTTCAGCACCGGATAGACCGAAGCGCCGTAACATAGCGTCGGTGTATTGTCTCGGTGGTTCAACGGCTATTTCAGCTTGTGGTGACCGGATGATCCGACGCTGAGGGGAACCGTCGGTTCATCCGACGGTGCAATTTTTCAGGGGCCTTTTCCAACGGCTAGCCACCCTTGCTAGACCTATAAATATGACCCCCCTGCGTCTCTTGAGCTGTCTTTGCCACTCAAGATCTACTGACAGCCCAAGGAGAGAAGGAGATTGTGTTCTTGCTCATTTGGGATTCTCTTCCTCTTGTTTGAGAAGCTCTTTCTTAGTGATCAAGGGTTTCAAGGTGTATACATGGCTTAGCTGAGTGCTCAGGTCAAGTGAAGGTGTGTGGGCTTGTTACTCTTGGAGTTTGTGACTCCTAGGCGGTCTTGGTGCTTTGGGGGTTCTTGGTGAGCTCTTGGAAATTGTGGGAGCCTCAAGAAAGCTTGGTGTACATGGTTCGAGACCCACCGTTCCGGAGATGGAGAATGGGTACTCTTAGTGAGCACTCGAGTCTTGGTGACTTGAGGGGGGCAATACTCTTAGTCAGTGCTCCAACATGGATTAGGGGAAGCGTCAACTTCTCGATACCACGGGAAAAAATCAGTTGTCTCTTGTGCCTCTCTCTACTTAATTGCATTTATTTTCAGCACTTACTTTCTGCATTTAAGTTTCCTCACTCTAGTTCTCCTTAAGTTGCTTGTTTGCCTCTTATCTTGACTGGGGTGTTCCATATCTCTTAGTGTGATATTTGCTAAGGAAACTCTTGTTAGTGTGCTTAGTAGTAGAGAAAACCTTTACCTTTTAGATGGACAGCTAGCTAGGCTAAGGTTTACTTCTTGCTTTAGAAATTGAAAAGAAGGTCTATATTCAACCCCCCTTCTACGGGCTATTGATCCTACATAATTACACCTAGCTCTTTCATCACAAGTGGAAACTAGAGAGCATGGCAATGCCCAAAACGAGTAAAAATTGGTTAATTGGGGCATCATATACACCTGACGATGATATGGTGAGTCTCCCAGCAGTGATACATTGTGCAATCAAACACACAAGGCTGCAGCTAATAATGCTAATCATCCATGTATCAAATCAGTGAACTAACCAATCCCCATCATGGAAGAATTACAATACCTCAGTCCCTTTCCTTTTTGTTTGAATGGTCGTTGTAGGACGCGGTAGGCTAAACGATTGGTTTGGGTCGCCGGCGGCGTCATGCTGGCCACCGTCCCCCTGACCAGCAGCATCGCCAGCGCGGCCGCTGCCCAGCCTCCCTGAGCTCGCCCACGTCCAGTAGTTGCAGACCGAGGATCAGCATTAGTCATATCAATGGCCACAACACCACAAAATAGGAAGTTAGACTGGTAAAATTAATTTAAACCAATAGGTGATTTACTGATTGCAAAGAATTTGTCAGACACATTACATGCAGCCGCAAGATCAGAAATTAATAAGAGAAAATACAAATCAGCAGGATCAAACCACATTGACAGAACAGCAATTACAATGTTGTGCCTGACAGTCAACCGAAACATCATACCACGACCGACAAAACAAGCATTGTTGGAACAATAAAATGTTAAATTTTAAAGCAGACTTCTGCTGATTTGTAGGACATCACACAAATTTTAAAGCAGACTTCTGCTGATTTGCAGAAAAAATGTCTTCCCTGATAATTAATTTGTGTAGCTTCTAATCTTGGAAGCATCAGATAGCTATCAGCCCATGAGACCCAAATAACCTATTCATCCTACGACTGCTGAATTTGTTCCGACATAAATTCATCAACAAGTACATTAATGTCCTGGAGCAAACTAAAGTAGATGTCATCAGAACTGAGTTTTGCTCAAGGAAACATACTCCCTCCATCCCATATAAGAGTGCAATTTTAGTTTTTTTAAGATAAATTAGCGAGGGAATGAAAAAACTCTAATACCCTCATTTGTTTGTCAAATGCAGTAAGTTTTACCATAAAAATCAGATTTGACCACTTAATTAGGAAGGTAATTAGATCTATTTTCTATGATTGCATTCTTTGTGGGATTTTTTTTTTCAAAAACTATGATTGCACTTTTTATGAGACGGAGGGAGTAGTCAACAATGCACAATGAAACATCTAACTGCACTATCCGTCCAAGCCTGACTGCCTGAACTTGCAACCACATGTTGAATTACACACAAATGATGAGAATACCAGCTTAAGCCTTTCATTGGTCAGACGTACAGATCACGAAAACCACAAATTTAACAGCACAGCCATGCTACTACCCCCAGTCTCATTCCAGATCAACAATTCAAGCTTAGTCACAGGTGTACACCAACTCATTCCTCTTGTTTTGGCTAGCGTTCAGGCATTTCAATTTAAGTATCCACCCATTTCAATTTCAAGAATCGTGAAACATGACAAAACATTCAGGACAGCAAGCTAAACTAAAAATTAATGGATGGTAGAAGTAGACACAGACCATTGTCGGACGCCGTAGGTGAAACGATTGACTTGTGTCGCCGGCGGCGTCATGCTGGACACCGTCCCCCTGGCTGCCGGCGTCGCCGTCCCCTTGGCCGCCGGCGTCGTGGCGGCTGCCCAGCGGCAGGCCGTTGCCTTGGCTAGCGTTGCCTCCCTGAGCTCGCCCACGTCCCCTCCCTTGCCTTCCAGTCCTTTTCAGAGATCCCCTGCCGCCGCCACCCAAACTAAGGATGGATCCACGGCCGGGGCCTCCATGGCCGCCATGGCCAGCAGCAGGACGGGAGGCCATGGCCATGTATTGAAGCTGCGCGGCGTGGGCTTGAGCGGCGATGTCGGGCACCTCGGAGGCGGCCCTTGGTCGAGGATCTCCTCTCCCCGCCATTTTATCGGCCACGCCACCGGGGTGAAGCCGGGGCGACGGTGCTAGGGTTGCCGTGTGGGAGTTCGGAGGGGACAAGCGATGGGGATGGGGTCGCGGAGAGGACAGATGGTCAACACCTAGAATAGATTGCGAACCGTTTTTTTTAACCGATGGCATGGTGGGTAATTTTCCCCAACTCTACCAGCTTCAAGAATTTGTGGAGTACCTCGTGAGGAGCTAAAAAAAGCTGGAGTGGAGCTGATTTTAGATGGAGTGAAGCAGAGTCATTTGAGGTGTTTGGGGTTTTTTTTTTTTTTGAGTGGAGTCGAATTTGGTGGAGTAGAGTGCTCCCAAACAGAACCTTAATATCAATAGAAATTATCCTTCCCAATCCATGATTTTTATAGCAACTTTAATATCAGGGATAACTTAAATGAAAGATAAGAAAGTAGTACATCAAGTGTGGCAACTATTTCTGCAGTCCACAACAGTTAGATGACGTTAGACTCTTACACATGGGTCCCTTGGTCCATGAACTCGATCTAGCTATGTTCAGCATAGAGCATCGTTCTTATCCGTTCCTTGTCTCTTCGTTCTCCACGAATAGAAACCTCAGGGCCTTATCCTCCTCATCTAGGCGAACTGATGGAAGCAGGACTAGTGGTAGAGGCTTGAGGTGGTGTGATTGCTCAACTGCTGAGCGCTCGGTGGGTAGCAGGAGACGAACAGGGAGGGTCGCCGAGCTGCAGAGTATCTTCCGCGTCATTGCGTTGCCAACGCCAGCAATTTGATTCGAGGTGGATTTTCTTTCCGCTGATCTCTCTTTTTCCATCTTCTTCATCTGTTTCTTTCCCATCTTCCCCTTTCTCGCCAGTGGGAAATCGAGTGACAACATGCCGGGGGAGCAGCAACCTGTGGAGAGTTCGCGCGGCCATCCCTGCTGGGAGATGGCAGGCCGAGCGCGCGCTCATGGAAAGAGGAGGCGGGGGCGAGGCTGCGAGGGAGCGGGAGAGCATACGAGCGGCAGCGCACTCGATGACGGAGGCAGCTAGAAATCAGTCGAGTCTCCCCAACGGCATTCCGGTGATTTCTACGGGCCTCGTTGCGAGCGTCGACTCGGTTTCGCCAGGAAGAAATCGTTTCTCCATTTTGTGCTCTCTCTTTTCTTTAATTGCTTTGCCACATCAGCCAAACGATGAGTTATTAAGGTAATTAATAAACATAAAAACCATCATTATTACTCCATTGGGACTGCTCTAATTGCTGTTGCCTTTTCGGATTAGGATAGACTGTCTCACCATTGGCGGAGAGGCGGTCGAGCTCATCCCTATCCGGCGCGAGCGGCCAGGGAGGCGGGCTCGTCCATGGCCAGACGGGTCCGTGACGGCCGGTGCGGCTAGGCAGGGGATGACCTCGCGCTGCTGGACGCCGAGGGAGAGTCCGTGCTCACAGGGTGCCGCTACACGGGATGGGCGCCGCCGCCGTCCTTGTAGACCTCGTCGCCACGCAGGCGGGGCGTGGTGGTGGTGACGTGGCCCAAATCGGCGCCTACCACACTGCCTTCCTCCTGCCTCGCGCTCCTACCGCCCGCGCTCCTCCTCCCGCCGGCTGCCTTTGTGGCCTCCCCGCTCGCGCCGTACTGCATCTTGGTCGCGCTCCTTCGTCATGTCGTCCGTCCGCCACCGCTCCCACACGGCTCGCCGCCGGCGACTCTCGTCGCTATGCTGCTCTTTTCCAGCTCCTTCGCCGGCACGCTCTCCTCGCTCGCTGCGCTCCCGGCCGCAGCGGTGCTCGCTTCGCGCTCCCCCGCACCGAGAGCCCGGGCGCGGCGCTTCATCCGCGCCAGCGTGCATGCTCCTCTACCTTGTCATCCTCATCTCCTCTGTGGCCTCGTCCAGCAGGAATAACATAGTGCTACATCCAGGTAACTTCGCAATATTTCGATGGTATTTTACGGGACCGGCTTCTTTCAACGGTATTTTCCGGAGATCGGCTTCTTTCGATGCTACCAGACCAATTTTCCCTTTAGGCAATACTCCCTCCGTCCCATAAAAAGTGCAATTGTAGTTTTGCTAGGACAGATTAGTGGTGGCGCGAAAAGATTCTAGTACCCCTATTATTTAGCCACATGCAGTAAGTTTTGACATGCAGATTAGATTTGATTTCTTAATTAGACAAGTAATTTAATTAGACAGGTACTTAGATCTATTTTCTAAGATTGCATTTTTTGTGGAATTTTTTTTAAATGATAGGATTGCATTCTTTACGAGATGGACGGAGTACATAAGAACCGGCGGTACTGGCATAGTGGCATACCGGCGGTACTGGCATATAGTGGCATACTTATCTTAAGTGACCATATATACCGCAAACATGTATCCCAACTACATATGCATCGCCAAGTAAACATGATTAATACATTCTTACGCTGGGGGGCTTGGGCGGGCAATGTCCATAAAGAGGGTCAGGGATGTGGTTTGATGGGCAAATGAATGGTACCAGGGTCTCCCACCACAGGCACCTCAAGTCTTCGGTTGCCCGGTGGGAAGAGGCTACCGGGCGATTCTCCGACCGCTACACACACGGACGGGCATGTGGGTGGTCCAAATGAGAAAAAGCGTCGGCCATAAAAAAAGGGAAATAAAAATCAGAGAAAATATTTTATAAAAAAAGTGAATATAAAAGTTTATAAAAAATCAAGAATAAATATCGGACACAAACTTTTGCAGCAAAACAAATTTTTTTAAAAAAAAGTCAAAAAATTGAGGAAACTGATTTTGCTAAAAATTTTGGAATGAACCAATAATTCAAAATAATACTACAAGAACAAACAAATTTGAAGAACGAAAAAATTGAGGAAAAAGATGAAAAAAAACAGGGCAAGATTCAAATTTGGATCTGAGAGAAATGCTGACGCCGAGAGGCAATCATTACACCACATCTGGCCGGGGCCGACCCCCTCCGCACCGCCGTCGGGAAGCGCCCACCCCGTAACGGTCGCCCCACCGTAGGGCCACCGCGGCTCTGCCATGCCTGCTAGATCAAGAGAGGAGAAAGAGGAGAGGAAGAGACCAGGAGAAGAGTTGTTGTGCAGGGTGGGGCGGGGTCGGGGGAGAGCAGCGGGACCCACCCATGTGTGGTGCAGGAGATGCGGTGGGTTGACTGCAGCAAGCACGCAATCTCAACATTGCAGTCTCCCAAAAGTGTTCTCGTCCTCTATTGCAAATAAAGGGTCCCAAAGAGGGATCTGCTTGTTCATCTGCACTATATTAGAAGATCAAAATCTCCATATGTTATTGAAAAATATAGCAATTCTTTCTATGCCATAAAAAATCACATAATCCCTTTATCGCCATCAATTATAATTTTTCATCTTTCTATATCATTGTGTTAACTTTTAACAGTAACTCGGTGAAAACAAGTCCATCTTATAGCGCGGCGACAATTTTTACCCCTTCCTACCATTATTGCCCAATCTTTTTTTAACAACTATCGCCAATCTTCAGCACTGCATCTGCTCTTTCCAAACCCAAGCAAGCACAGTAGTGGGATCCACCACTGCGACTATGGATGTGTTTGGTTCCCTTCCCAGTTCAGCCTGGCTCGCATATGGGATGCAGACTGAGCTAGGACAGGCCCAACACATACAAGAGGGGGTGGTTTGATTGCTTGCATCAACAAAACCAGGATGAGCAGAGCACATGATTGGTTGGCTGCACAACTATCAAACTGCTGAGTAGAGAAGCAACTACCAATGTTTGGTTGCTTGCACCATACAAGAGTACAGACACCTCTACTCAAAACTGGTGAGGTTACCACCCCACACGCCATAACCAGCCACAACCATAGAAAGTTCCACATACATGATACACGAGTTCAAGTGACACAACTAATGCTCACCCTAATTTATACAGCAAAACTAATATTACAACAAACTGAAGAACAATAATGACATTTTTGAAAAAACAACAGCTTGGATCACATCTTGGATCAACATCTTGTTTGATAGTAACCTTGTAGTCACCTGGCACTTGTTGATCACATCTTGGATCACCCTTCTCAGTGTGATATGCAGCTCTTGCTTCACCTGAAATTGACCAATGTAAGGTGAGTTCACAGATGTAGAAGCAAGTAACAAAGATAGATGGTGAAAGGGATGAAATTGTGCTCAGATCATGCATGAAAAATGGCAGTGAGTTGTGCTCAGTTCAAGTATAAAAAAAGTAGCAGAGAAAGAGAACAATCAATTCAGTTTTGTAGCCTCTGAACACAACAGACCAAGGTCATAATGTGAAACCTGAAATTGATCAATGTAATGTGAGTTCACATAAGCAAAAGAAAGTAACAAAGATACATGATGACAGGATAATACATCAGCTCAGATTATGCATGAACAAGAACAAGTAAGGTAGAAGTTTGTGCTCAGATAATGCATGACAAATGTATTTCATCCAAACTGGCAGTGAATTGTGCTCAGATCATACATGAACAAGTAACAAACAATTCAGTTGTGCACAGTTTGGAAAGAAAGCAAAGAAAGAAAGGAAAAGGCAAGGCAAATGGCATCACAACTCATAGGCAATTCAACTGCAAGCAGCATCAAATGTTCATGACATCATAGGCAATGACTGACTGATCTAATACATCACCACAGACAGTGGCGGACCCAGGGCCTGGCGACCCTGGGCACCTAGCCGGGCTCCAGCCAGCCTGCACCTGCATACATGCACGGTTAGAAAGCAGACTTGCATGCAATTAGGCAAAAAATATTGTGATAAGCACAGGCAATCAAGAAAGATACAAATCTTGCTCCACACGACAACATGTTTGCATATCAGACGTGACAAACTAATACTTATCCTCCGATTTTCTTACAAAATTATTGATACTTACAAAAGGGGATGTTTGAATCCGTGAGCTATTTTTTAGCCCACCATTTTTTAGCCGAAATAGCTCAATAAGCAGCCAAACATGTGGGCTATTTTAGGGTTATTTGCAACTAGCTCACCCATAAAAATTATCCCCCCAATACATGCTAATTGGGCTATTCCCTAGTACCTGGTAGGATTTGGTAGGATTTGTCTCTTTGAATTAAAGGTCAAATAGCCCAAATAGCCCTTGGATCCAAGCAACTCAAGGGCTATTTCATTGGAGGGCTATTGTCACACCCTGAAATTTCCAATTTCAGGATGTGAATAGGAAGAAAATTAAAATAAAAATTTTCTCATAATTTTAAAAAAAAATTCCAACATTTACTTTCTTTACAGGGAATATAGTATAGGAAAAAGGCATTGTTTGTTTTCCGAATTAAATAAATGGTTATGTGTATGTTGCATTCATGCCGATGCATCTGGGTGTTCATGAGTGCAAAAGGTTTTAAAATGCGTTTAGGTGCTGACCAAATCCTTCCGAGAATTTTCCATGTTTTTCTAAAATTATTCTCTTTTCCTTGAGCTAATTCTATTTATTAGAAAGCTCTTTAATCCTTTTCACGAGCTCAAAATATTTAATTTGGATTGATCATGTCTCAACTATCTTTGTTGTCATGCTTTCAAAAGCCTCCGACCGCCATGGTTGAAACTCTAGAGCTTCTACAATTTTGCCATCATCAAGGGACTGTGCAATTTTCACGAATGCCCTTAAGTCTATAATCTTTCACAGCTGAAAGCTTTATAATGTGCTCAATCAAACGTATGGCTTTGACTCCCTGGCTTTATCTCTGCCGGCCCACTTGTTTCTTTAATTAATAGAATGAGGTGATGCCACCACTTAGCTATAATGTTTTGATGATGTGTCTAGCTGCCACGCTAGGCCTTCCTGTAAAATCAGCTAGTCTCCTCCGCAAGATGAAGGTTCAACTAATCAAAGTCGACTCGGACTCCTTTAATTTGATCGGAGTTGTTGTGTGCACGTCCAGGCCCTGCCCTCTATATACACCCACCTTGTATCCCTACGTGCTCTATCTCTTCGCAAATCCCAACAGTACTACAGTGCCTCGCATGCCCTAGCTCCTTGGCAAGCCGCCGCCGGCGCCGATCAATCTCTCCTCCATGCCCTAGCGCTAGCTATGCGCCGCCTTTGCCGTCCATGAAGCCGCCGCCGCTGCTGCGGTACGCCGTCAAGATCAACCCGCAGGCTGGCTCCATCTATCTCATCCGCACGAGCAGTGCCGCGCCGTCGCTGCTATCGGCTTCAATCCCGGCCGGAGTCCGTCCGCCCCGTCTCTGGATCGAGCTCTGTCCGCCGGCCCTACTGCAAGTTTCACCTGGCCGTAGCCATACCGCTTGCTTGTTTTCCCTGGCAACAAATACAAGGTATGCTGCTCTGTACGTGCTTGTGCACCAGCGATGGCCGTAGTCACCAGAAGATCGATGAAGCCCGGCCGCCGGAACCTTGACGCCATCCTCACCGTTCGCCATTGTTTCCAGCCAAGTCTGTCATCGTCATTGGTGAGGACCCGTGCACCCTCGCCGTGTCTCTCTGTCTCACTAATCATGTGCAATCAAAACAGCACCGTGCATACGTATCTAGATGTATGCGTGTTCGAGGAAGCAAGGCTACAATCAGCTCTCTTATATTGCATTGCCTCAACGTTTTGTTAGCCAGATATCCTCTTGTAGCCATGATTACATCTTTAATTCCTTTCCTACAATATTTTATTGTCCAAGTGGCTTGATGACATCATGCTTGCATCATGCTTAGGCAATACTGATTAATCTCAATATATGCAACGTGATTATTAGCTATGTGTTCCTTTGCATGCAGCCATGCAATTAATGCATGCATGTTCACCATCATGCTAAATACCCATCCTTTTAGTCTTGAAACTGTATCTTATTCGGTCCAACTCCAATTTCAGTGTTTCTGGTGTTCACATATTCCTAGATTCAGATACATCATTCAGTATGTTCTTCCAGAGTTTTTCTTTTGATTGGTGTATTGTTCTTAGTTTTTGCTTGTTTGTTTGCTTTGCATGTTTGTACCCAATGATTGATGCGAGTAGAGTGAACGTTGTTCGAGAATCGAGAGCTTTGAAGAGCATGAAGATCGAGATATTCTGAGCAACATCATTACTTTGGTTAAAGGCAAGTGTGTCCTTGTTCTTTTGTCCCAATAATTATTAAATCACTCATTGCATTGCTTGCATTAATTTTGATGGGTTCCTATTAAGGATAATGACTAGCATTCTTTTTACCATTGCCTTGTATAACCGGGTTGTTTAATTAATTTGATGGTAGATGTTGCTTAGCTTGCTCAACTGGGTTGGTAGTAATCAACATGGTTACCCTTTCATACTCTATGTTCTGTTATGCTATATACCTTTGGTTAATACAAGATCATTATGCTTAATCGGAACATGGAGAACCACCCAGGAAAACCGTACAACCACAAGGCATATGGCTCTGTCTTGGCCAAGTAATTAGAGGACTCTAGTGTTGGACTGGTGATTAGGGGGGCAGGACTCGCGGAACCTCGTGCACAGGAACAGACTAGGGAAGTCTTTGTAAAGGCCTCGTAGCGTCCCTATGCAATCACACCTCGGTAGTGTGGTATGATGCTTGGCCGGCATCGCATGGTTGGGTCCAAAACTCTTCGGAGTTTTTACGCGACTTGTGGTGAAAGTGTACCACCTCTGCAGAGTGTAAAACTAATCGATTAGCCGTGCTCACGGTCAAGAGCGGCCTGGACCCTCACATGATAATTGAACTTGAAGATGGACTTAAATTGTGGTTATGGCTATGCTTGTCATATTCTTATGGTGTATCTCTTACCTTTATGCTTAATATGGGTTGGTATAAACTTATACTTTATTAGTAATCAGGTGCTAATAAAACTTGACCAACTAAAATGCTAAATGCTCAGAGCCCAGTCCACTATAAAGCCTTTGCATTCATCCTTTCCCCACACTTGCTGAGTACGACAAGTGCTCACCCTTGCTATAAACAATGTTGCTCAGAAGGAGGAAGCTGTTATGAAGATGTTGCTGGTGCTAGGCGTACGCAACCCCCAGTTGATTGCCTGTGACGTTTGGAGCCTTCGTTTCCAGGATTAAGCGTAATCTCTGATAATCTTTCTTTTTCTTACATGATACTGTTTCTGTATACACTTATATGTCACTATATGCATGGAACTTGATCCTGGCATGCATATAGGTTTGCACTTGGTTTTCGTTGGAAAACAGTGTGTGAATGACTATTTTCTTAGACTAAACTTTAGCCCTCAAAATAGCTTTGGGCTATTTCTCTAAACACAACCTTTGATTATCGATTGCTATGTTCGCCCAGGCCCTACAAAATCTCTAGGTCCGCCACTGACCACAGAGCATGTGCATCATCTACTAGCACCTTCATCATCCAACTAGGAGACCTACATAGGAAACATCCATCTAAACCATGCATCTAAAACCTGACTTAAGTGAGACCAAAATCATAGGAGCCAAGTGTTGCAGCTCCAGTTAGCTCTGTCCTGCACAAAATAACCTGCACAAAAGAGGGGAGGAGGCAGCAAGCTGGTGCCTTCACTCCACAAAAGATCAGTCAGTAAGCATGTAGGGTGACCTACATGTAGTAGTGCTTAGCAAGCCATGTCCTCAGCCACAGGACACGGTGAGCTTCTGTCATGTTGACAAAAGCATCTCCCTGAGCCTTGTTGTCCAACAGATGAAAGAAAGCCACAATCAAAGCCTCATCACTGAACCCTGGCATATACATCACTGCCCCATAGAGCTCTGGGTTGACCAACTCAACTTTGGTCTCACGAATAGCAGCAACATCCCTCACATCTTCTGTCATTCCAGATAAGACCACCTGATCCTCCTCAGTGAGCCTGCACCTCATCCTCTTCTTGTTCAGGCCACTGCTCACATCCTTCATCTCCTTCACCTCCTTCTTGATAACATCCTCCAGCGCCTTTGCTGCCTTCTCATCAAATGGCTCAGTCTTGACATCACTATCAGCAATGTCTAATGGGCTTCCTAAGGCCTCATTGGAACCCATGGCAAACTTGCCGGTTGCCAATCCATTCCCAAAGATGGTCTCCATCTCTTTGTAGTTGTCAATGTGTTTGTTAAGGAACTCTGCATCCTTTGGGTGAGCCTACAAAAACAAAGAAAATACAGTCAGTTAGCAATGAAATGAAACAAAGGAAGACACCCAAATCAAATGAAACAAATGAAACAGATGAAATGAGCTTGACATACCTTGATGTGTCCTAGATAGTGCTCATCATCCAGGCTGATCATACAGGCATCATCTACCCACAGTGCCCCACTGAGTTCCCTCAGCTTAGCCACCCTCATCCACCTCTGTCTCCACTCCCTCAAGTGGTTGTAGACCTGTTGTCCACTGACATCCATGCTAGTGAACTCCTGCAAGTACTTGGCCACCTGGTTCAAGTGGACCTCCTTGAAGCCCTTATCAGTCCGCACCCCAGTCTCAATCAGCTGACACATATGCCTCAGAACAAAGGAGATAGCACTCCTAGGGCGCCGCCAAGACCCTCACCAGCCATGGCACCCTACTGAGCACCCTCACCACCCCTCCAGGTCAATCATGTTCACTTCCTGATCCATCCCCTAATTACACTAGTCATGCATTGCCTCAGTTCATCACTACTAGCCATAATCATCAAAGCACAGCTCATAGCCACAAGTCAATGTAAATCATCAAAGCACAACTCATAGCCAGAACAAGTAATATGAAATCATCATAGCACAACTCATAGCCAGAATCAGTAAGCATGCATGTTGATCATCATAGCACATGTAGAAAGTAAATGTTAATCATCATTGCACAATGCACATGTAGAAAGTAAATTTTGTCAAGGTTGGCTTGCCGTTCCTGATCCATGGCACTCATTGGGGCATATGAGACACGAGGTTGTGCATTACGAACAGCCCTGAGCCTACTGATGAAGTATGCATAGACAACAGACACAAATGCAACAGCTTTGATCACCAACATGCGTCTCTGCTCGACAGGATTCATCTATAGCAGTGCAACAAACATGCAAACCATGTCTTAGGCAAATGGACATGAACATATATGCACTAATCAGAACTTGCATCATTGTAATACATCTAGAACCAAAGCATCATCACCTAACACACATGTGCTCAGACATATCAATATTTGCTTAAGAAACAACCATCAGCAGCTAAGGACATGTGCTCGATTTCATGAAATGGAATAATAAGACATCATCAGCTAAGAAATTGTGCTCAACTTGCATCAAATGGGATAACAAGACATCATAGGCTAATACATGAGCTCAGTTGCAAATAAACCATTTCCACTTCATGACAGAATGGTAAATCATCACAGTGCAAGTAAACCATCATCATAGTGCAAGTAAACAACCATCACAGTGCAAGTAAACCATGTAGCATAGGGAGGAAGAGAGGGGAAAATGCACTGGTTACCGCAAGATCTTGAACAGAGATAGAGAGAATTACGAAGACCAACAGAAATGCAAAGATATCAGCAGATCTGCACATGAAAACAACTATTAGTACCCAGAAACAAGTAGATCTACGAAATAGAGAGAGGTTAGGGGAAGATACTTGCCTGTTTACCTCCAACCAAAAGGAAAAACACAAATCAACCCCTGCAGTCAAAGACTAGGGGGTTAGAACGGGCGCCAAAAACCACACAAACATCAGAACCTACTAGATCTAGCGAGGGGATGGTGGATTACCTGCACTGTAGGCCTCGAAACCCTAGCAACTCGAGGTCCAAACCTGCTCAAATCAAGAACACAACACCACGGCGGTTAGGGTTACCGGTGATTCACACCCCCATGGATCGATCCACACCTCCATGGATCTACACGATGAAAGCAAGAAGAAGATGAAGGTTCGAGAGGATGGAGGAAGCAGAAGCACCGAGCGAGAGGAAGATGGAGGGAGGTGAGGTGCACCGGTGATTTATACCAGAGGGAATGGCGCGAAGGGGGGGACGGTGACCCTAGGGTTCCCGCGCTTGCCCACCTGCACACGCGCGCCCAACTTTTCGAGCTCCCGCACAAGCTCCTGAGCTTCGCCAGGCGCACGCACGTGAAGAAACGGAAGAGAAATGCATTTCTGGGGATGCAGGGAGGGGGCTAGGGTTTGCACGCTGAGAGCCTGGATGAGGAGGGCGTCCAAGCAACCAATCGGCCGTGGGCTGCACCCCACGGGCCTGGCCGACCCATATACAAGGAACCAAACACGCCCTATATGTCACCGAAGCGATAAAAAAGCAAACCATCATACCTCGGGTCCCACCTATCAAAGTTGTCTTCTTCCTCTCCTTCGTCGAATTGCTTGCCGGACTGCCACCACTACTTCATGTTGCTAATGTGCTGCTGCGTTGCTTCACTGTCGAGGTTAGGGTTCGGGGCTTCAGGTTATGGGTTGCCGGTGGTGGGTGCTCGCCGTCGGTAGGGTTAGGGTTCGGGATGCAGGGTTGTCGGGAGGAGTAATGGCCTCTAGTCTTAGAAATGGAGTGGAGGGGGCCAGAGGGAAGGCAGGAGGTAAAGGCGAGTTGCGGGTGGGGCGGCAGTGCGGGACGATGCAGTGAGGGACCGGGGCTTGAGGTCGGTGGGCCGAGGATGGATAGGCGGGAGTGGAAGGTGAGCTCTCTCTGATGAGAGCTCACTGAATTAGCGCGTAGGAGCCACCAGAGATGGAGGAGGACGATACAGGGGCGAGGGAGAGGGGAGTGGCGAGGAGGATGAAGGAAAGGGGCGTGGACAAGTTAACATGTAGGGAGAGGGGAGAGGTCGCCAACGACGGGATCGCCGAAGACACGGAAGGAGGGTGGCGTGGGGGTGAGCGGCACAATGCGTGCGAGGATGAAGAGGATAAGTAGCAACGTGACAGCGTGAGAAGAGGGGAGAAAGAAGAAATGTAGCGCCGGTTTCATTTGTCCCTATTGGGACTTTGGTGGTGGGTTGCCAACCCATCGCCGAAGTGATGTCTAGTCACACTCACGATCCACCGGCATCCATCTGCGACAGGCTCTCGGGCAAGCATGATCGCGCGGCCCCGGGCGTAGCATCGGGCTAGCAGACGGCCTTGGGTTAGTGCACCCCGCAATTCTTGCCAATGGCTCACCGTACGTGTTATGAACTGTGATGCGAGGGGAACAGAATTCCGAGGATTTGGGGGCTGATCTGTGGAGAATTAGGGTTAAGGAAGAAGCAGCGTCGACCGGTGTTCTACAGTACCCGCGGGTACTGTTCACTCCCAGGCTTACGCGGCTGCTAGGGCACTAGGAACGTCGGCCGCGGGGCTTCGCCCACGGACGGCAAGACAGAAGGGTTTTCCTTCTAATCTCTTGCTTGCTTTGATTGATATATCTCCTCTCTTTAAATAGAAAGGATTACTTGACCCTAAGTAATGACTTGATCTTATCCCTAAACCTAACCGAGCCGGCCCATTAGACCCTTGACACCTGAAATTACCCCGCCCTTTTTCGAGCAGCTTGTCCTCGAGCTGCAACATGGGCACCTTGACAATGACTCGACGCCACACAAACCTATAACCTAAAAGTAAGCCTTTTACATATCAGCTTATTTTATTATTCTAAACCTGAAATAGACTCTGCATTTTTAATTTCTGACTCCTCGATGGTAGGCACCACCATGGAGCTGTAGGTGTACAACCTCCTGGATCGATCCCATGGAAACTCCACCGACATCAACTGCATGTGGGCTGACTCAAAGGGAAACAACCCAATACCACTGCGGCCTACCACAAGTCCAGCTCCAAACTTTATCCGCACGAACGAACAGAGCCCCGTGATAGAAGCTGTAAAATCCCATGAGCCTAGCGCTGAAAACTTTGTTCGGCGGAGGTGCCCTCGTGGTGGACGACGCCGACGTCGGGACGCAGTGGAGGGGGGCTTAGAGGGAGAGCGGCTAGGGTTGTAAAGGCGCTAGGAACGTCGGCCGCGGGGCTTCACCCACGACCGGCAAGAGAGAAGGGTTTTCCTTCTAATCTCCTGTTTGCTTTGATTGATAGATCTCCTCTCTTTAAATAGAGAGGATTAATTGACCCCTAAGTAAGGACTTGATCTTATCCCTAAACCTAACCCTAATGGGCCTGCCGAGCCGGCCCATTAGACCCAACCCATTAGACCCTTGACACCTGACAGTACGCCACCCAAAGGAAGTAGGAGGTAGGCGCAGCAGGAGTAGACCAAAACCATATGGGCTATGGCCGGAGCCAGGGGCAGACCTAGTAGATGCACTACTGCAGCGACCTTCATACGTGCCAGTTTGCTTCCCGGTGACCAAGTCTCTCCCAAGGCAACTTGACTTGCCACAATTAGGTTCGACCACAAAATCACTCGCCAAGTTCCTTGGTCACCTTGATGTTGTCTCTCCTAAGTTGGGATGAAAGTGGTACGGATTTTATCCGTCCGACCGACTGACCGAAAGGGTCAGACACTCAAATGGTAAGATCGTATCTGAATCCGGACATTTAATATTCGTAACTATCCGTACCGTATTAGTATCCGAAAATCAAAGTTGAGAATTTCTATGATCCAAATATGATGAATATCACTACTCGACACAAAATATATACTGTCTGTATCCGAATTTGATCTGAGAATTCAGACCGAGAAAGAAAAATTATCTATATCTGTATCCGCAGTATCCGTTCGTATCCGATCTGTTTTCATCCCTACTCCTAAGGAAGGAGGTCTCCATGCCCCCCGCACACGAGCATCAACACCACTCCACACCAGGTAGGAGGGTCGAAGACTTGCCGGAGAGCCACAAAGGCCCCAAGACTCTGGAAGCACCTTGTACGCTTTGATTCACTCTAGAATCACCTCACATGGTTGGCACACCTTGCATACACTCCACTCTAAAACTATGCTTGCACTAAACACTATCTCTAGGCATGTGCAAGCCTTTGGATGAACACTTAAACACTATGGTGGCATGAATGTCATCTCAATGTGTCGTGCACTCCTCTACACTCCTGCACTCTAAAATGGACGGGTGGAAAGGGTATAAATAGCTCAAGACATCAAACTAGTCGTTGGTTAAATGCTGCTGAAAAGTATACCATTGGATGAACTTATGCTCCCCTCTTCCTATGCGTCAGTTCATCTGATGCCCTTCCACGTCACACAGCCGATCCCTGCTGACGCAATTGATCTGAAGGTTGCGCCGCTGGTACTGTCGGTTCAGCCGGTGCCACTATCTCCCATGCCAAAATCTCTCTGGTAGGAAATATTAAAATTATTCTTCGATCGATGCTTGCCTGTCGGTTAATCTGGTGCCTCTGGTGATTTCTTCTTCGTGCCCAGAGATACTCCAACGCAACTAGAAACTGAGCCATTGGTTCATTCGATGGTCCAAGTTGATTGCGCCTTTCCCACAACGTACTAATTTTGCACCCTTGCCTCTCTGAGGTGCCGTCGGTTTATGCGGTGGTGTGTCTTTGGTTGATTTGCTTCATCCTGAACTTACCACCATTTAGAGCCTAAAAAATTATCGCTATGGTTTCTTTGCTTTGTTGTTGCTTCCATGGGACCTAGTATGGCTACAAAGGCATGCTAAACACTTTGATTAGTATCATTGATCGTGTTGCACTTGAATCACCAAAATTATAGTCATAGAGATGATAAAATTTGTTAGTAGCACTTGATGATTCATTAATTAGCAGATAATATGGATTACACTGCAAATGCTATGTCTTTTACTGCCTTACATGTGGGCCCATGGTCTATGGAACAAATCCATTCATAATACATTGTCACCTTTATGTTCTGCAACTTTAATATGTAGTGCAAACCACCTGTTAAGTGTAATCATGGAAACTACCAATGTGGGCCGTTGGATTGGAGATCCACAGTGGAAGTATCTAGAAACAACACCCCCTGACATTTTTTATTTAAGTCGCCGCCTTGTACTATACACTGTGCATTTGCAACTGACCAATGATTCGAGTTGGAATCAATCTACACTTCAAGTTGCAAATACGGTTGAGCAAGCTACTTCCCAAGTAAGAAATATCCCAATTAAATGCGACTAGTAAGGTGTACATTATTTTTTTTTTGAGCACAGGCATGATCTTCATTACGGGGAAGTAGGGTTACAATCCTTGTGAGCAATCCCTATCAAACCTAAAGGGAAAGACTCACTCCACACACACAGGGGAGGTCCTCGAAGCTAATTTAGCACAAAAATGTGCTGCTTCGTTACCTTGACGGTTTACAAAAGAAATATCAAAACAAAGAAACATCCTGCTCAATTCCTTGATTTCATGCCAGATTCCTGATGGGACTCCGTTCGCCGTCCCCAGAGCGGAGAAGGTTCACTAGAGTCAAGTTGTCGAGCTCCAGTGACACCCTCACAAAGCCACCCGCCCGTGCTAGCAGCAAGCCATCCCTCGCGGCCAACGCCTCCGCTGTTAGAACGTCGGGTACATGATCGTAGAAATTTGCCAACGCTACAACAATTGCTCCAAGCTCGTTCCGAATCACAGCTCCCCCAGCTCCTGTTAGTGATTATTTACAACTCAATCCAGCGGCTAGTTGCAATTGCACAGTCACATTTATTGCAATGTCAGGGGAGTGGATGGTGTGCAATACAAGGAGGGGGTTATATAAACTGTAACTCGCACCATGGATCGTAGATCTTCAATCTAACGGTCAACGATTGGGGTTTTAAAGATTCCACCTGTCAAGTGGTTTGCACTACGTTTTTTCTTTTTCCGTAGATTATTTTCCCTTTGGCATCGTTATCCACAGAAAACACAAATCATGCTATCAGACACAATCCGATGATTTGTACATCTTGCTGTTCCCTTCTATTGAGAGGATAAACGGGTGCTTGATTCTTTTGGTTACTCTTTTCTGTTAGTTTATTGGTTTTGAGTTCTTTTGTTTATTACTAGAAAGTGAGAACTTTCGCACAACGATGAGGCAGATAGGTGATTAGTGCATCGAGGTCCGCGCTCTGACCTCATTTTTCTTTTCATCTGAAAGTACAATTTTCTTTTCCTCCAAAAAAAGTACAGGTTCTACTACCTATCCTGTGGAAGTTTCTCGCCACTTCCTCCTTTCCAAATGCGCTTCCTTTACTCCAGAACGAAAACAAATACTCCCTCCGTCCCAAAATAAGTACACATCTCGCACTTCGAGGAGTCAAATATTTTAAAATTTAACCAAATATATATTAAAAAAATATTAATGATTATAATATTAAATAAATATCATTAGATTAACCACGTTATATATTTTCATGACAAACTTGTTTACAAACACAAATGTTAATATTATTTTTTATATATTCGATCAAATTTAAAATTTGTTGACTTCTCAAAATACGAGATAAGTATTTATTTTAGGACGGAGGGAGTATAATTTGTCAGTCCCTCTGCACCACTGCCGTCACAACATGGCATGCATGGTGACATGCCTGATAAGTGAGGGGGTGAAAAGACAAAACTTGACATGTCATTGTTGGACTCTCGGCAAAGTGCTGACGGCCATCAATGCGGCGTGTCACTATTGGACACTCGGCAAAGTGCTAGCGGCCGTTGCTGTTGCTGCGTTTTCTTTTTTCCGAGTGTCTAGCTTAGGTTTGCTGAGTCTTTTATTTTTAGCTCTCGACAAATAACTTGTTTACTGAGTACTATTTGTTTGTTGACGGTTTTTGGCAGCACTCTGGCAAAAACCTTATTTGTCCGTCACTCGGCAAACCGTATGGCACTCGGCAAAAATGGATTTTCTGGTAGTGATAGGAGGGCAATGCATGTTTCCCTAATACACGTTAAGGTCTCGTTTGGAACGGAGAAAAAAATGTAGGAAATTTTTTAATGAGGGAATTTTGGTCGTACTAGAACTCGATCCAAAACTGATTAGCTTGCGCTACCTTAGAATTAATTTCACAAGACAAGGCACTGCATGACTACGTGCTTTCTTTTTGTACATGTACAAAGATGAAGTTGGTATCTTATCTACTATATGAACCAATATAGTGGAAGTGTATAACTGATGAGTTAGATATTTTGCAATATTATTACTAAACTGAATATGCTATTGTTATCAACACAGGTGCTCTGACATATATAGGGACTATATTATTACGCGATGGACATCGAGCTGATTGTTCTCCTCAGCTTTGCAATACAGTTGATCCTCTTCTTTGCTGGTAGATTCCATCTGTGCATCAGCGACAAGTTGCTCAGGTCCGTCATTGGGATCGTTTATTTGGGAGCAAACACGGTAGCGGTGTACGCACTCGGCAACCTCTCCCGACAAGAAGGTTCAACCCAGTCAATAGCTTTCCTTTGGGCACCATTCCTCCTTGTCCATCTTGGTGGCAATGATACGATTACTGCTTGGACCATGGAGGATAACAACTTGTGGTTGAGGAATTCTTTCAGCCTAGTGCTGCATGTTGCCCTTGCTGGTTATACTTTCTGGAAATCGATAGGAAGACACAACGTGGAGCTTCTAATTTCAGCTATATTTGTCTTTGTTACTGGAATTATCAAGTATGGAGAAAAGACATGGTGTTTCAAGGCAGGAAGCATCCAAAGCCTTGAAAACTCCACTGGAAGACACCACTACAAGGTAGGCAACGGGCGTTCTGACGTGTCAGAAACGAGAAGTGGTTACCAACCGGATGAAGAAGTACCACTCAATGAAAATGAAGTACAACCTACCTCAAGAGCCGCCGGTGGGAATAATGTAACCAATTCTGACACTGTTCTCACAGCTTTACATTCCATTCAACAAGTATATGATATCTTTGCTGCACGCACATTGTCTACCAGCGACTCCTTGAGTGACGAAGAAGTACTATACGCTGAAATACCTGACAAGGTGGTGGACCTTCAGCTTGGGATGATCCATGATGATCTCTACACCAAGGCCCTTGTTCTAAGAACAAGGAATGGTTTGGCACTTCGATTCATGTCCATGATATCTGCCTGGGTTGCTTTTGCTCTGTTCCTTGCAAGTGACAAACGGAGATACAGCAAACATGAAGTTGCAATCTCCTATTCTCTATTTGTCGGAGAATTTTTCCTGGAATTCTGTTCAGTGCTCATCTTGATGATGTCTCCATGGACCTGGGCATGGTTGAAGTCTCGAGATCTCAACATGCTTGCGCGCTTTTCATGGCTCCTTCTCTCCAGTAGAATTGGACGGCCAGAGAAAAGGCCAAGGTGGCCAAATTCAATGGGACAGTGCAATGGCATGCACATGTTTGTGGGCATGTACCAGCCACAGCCAAGATCATGGACTCCTAAACTCATGATGCAGTTTAGAAGGTTTCTGAACCTATTCGAGGTTGAAAAGGAGCAGATATCTTGGCTGAGCAACCTGATACACACGGAGTATGTCACACTGGACGACGAGGTTATGAAGCATGTTATGGAGGCGCTTATAGTGCTACGTGATGAATTCTCGGGCCAGTTGGGGGTGTTTGATCAATCAGATAGTATCGCACAAGGACCAAAGTGGCCTTATCTTTGCTCATTTTTGCGAATGGTACAAGAGGTTTTTATCATGGATTTTGGTCAGGTTCTTCTCATACTGCATGTGGTAACAGATGTAATTTTGAGTGAGCATCGCAGCTCTCGTGCACAACTTCCCCAGGCGGAGCACACCTTGATCAAGGTCTGCACCAAACTATCGAACTACATGATGTACCTTCTGATTAACCACCCTTCAAGTCTGCCGCTCAGTATCAGCGCGGTAGCCTCGCTGAAGACGTCGAGTGGATTCTTGAACAAGCTCAGTGGCACTGAAGAGGATGCCACTGAAGAGCAACGATACAACAACATCAAAAGCCAATTATTAGATGATGTCCAGCCTACCGGGGAGGATCCACTCAATGAGCTGATACAAATGTGGACAAGAGTTCTCTTGTACGCCGCTAGCAAGATGAAAGCGGAGCATCACGCGGCACATCTGGCAAGGGGAGGGGAGCTCATTACCATCGTCTGGTTGCACATGGCCATCCGTGGGATCGGGGATTCCAAGTTCAAAAGGTTCCGGGTTACAAATTTTGCGCCTAATGACGATTGCAGCCTGATGGAAGTCTACGCCTTCAATATTCCTCAGCCAGATCCTTCTGCAGAGGAGGAATAATCTCGCTAAATCAAATTAAATGCTGGTAAATTGATTTCGGTCATTAATAATCTCCGCGCTAAGCCTTCCATTTTCTGTCGTTACACAAGCAGTTTGTTTACTTTTATCTGACTCTGTTATTCGCCCTACCTTCTGTGAAATGCATGCAGAGTGCATATAAAGGGGCTCCAAATGGGTCAATACAGAACAAAGCGCCAAATGTGGGGGTCACCTATATGCATGCCTCTACGCTCGCCTATTTCTTCATTCGACTTATAGATTGCTCTACCTCTCATTCACATGTGTGTGTTCCTTCTGCCACGTTCAGACGTGTGCGCGTCTGGGTGTGTGAGATTGTCTTGTGTGTATGTGCGATGAAACTTTTACCTAGTACGTTTGTTTTTCTTCTATTTTAATTCGGCAGACGTCTCATGTATTATGTGCATGTAAACCTTCGGATGTACCGTATCAAGCATTGGAAAAATAGATATCCGTGCATCTACTTTCCCTATATTATTGCCTGCAAAACACGCTGGATTAGAGCAACTCCAAGAGTTTAACTATCTTGATTTGACTAGTTACAGACTCTGTAAAAGTCCCCTCTAGCTATCTCGCTAGCTATACCTGCGTATTCACTAGTCACTTTGCCTCGTCCCTCTGACTCAGCATCATGTGCTCCGTCCGTTTAGCGGCCTCCCCCCGCTTCCCGCAGGGTGTGTCTAGCCGTCACTTCATTGTGAAAAAAAATCAATCATCACGCCACTTGCGGTGGTGAAATCGGAAATCTGCATGTGTGCTGACCTAGGTATGTGTGTTGTTGCATTTTCTCTCTCCTAAATATAAAGATTCTCCTTGCATGGACACGCCAAGTTGACTGCTCACCTTATTCAAAAATTGAAAATAAAAATAATTATGATATACTTAAAATATATAATCATGCATAAAACACGCCATAACAAAATAAATAATATTTCATAAACTTTTAATAAGAACACCAACAACAAACAGTATTAAAAACAACAAACGCTATATTTGCGACTATGAAAGAATATGCATGGGTGGTCCAAGATGTGGCCCTCTTGTCCTCAGCATGCAGCCCATGTGCTTTCCCAGCAATGATGACATGAGTCTAGGAATTGAAATTAAGAAAAATCTATAAATCATAAACTATGCATCAAAATTAAATTCCGATTGGACCATTAGATTTCTAACAATACAATCTTCGAAACAAGATCTCACTTGATTATATCCTAACAAATTTTTTTATTTGAATTTTTTTAATTGGTGCTCAGCCTTTTTTTTTAATTGGTGCTCAGCCTTTATTCAGAGCTAATTTGGAGTCTTAGAGCAACATTTTCTGAATAACATGGTATCCATGGGATATCCTACCAGAATTACAAGGATAGCAAAAAATGTAAAAGCTAATCACCAATCCATCCTGCATCGCGTAGATATATGAAGTGGCAAGCAAGCTCTGTTTCTGAAGAGGTTTTTACTGACACCTGTCGACTGCATACGACCGGTTGAAAAAGGACTCGTATGTAATAGAAACAGCGGATAAGAGTTTTTACAGTAGCAATAAGAGTTTTGGCAGCTTCAGCTTCGGAAGAAGTAGCGGTAATGGGATCTTCAGAGATGGTTCGAGTTTCGGGCAGTGCATCTGAAAAGGTTTCAATATCCACGAGTTCATTCTCTGAGCCAGAATGAAGCCCCACCTCAACATGCAGCAAAACAAGGAAAATAACCTGATCAAAAAGCCGAGCCACATTGAATAATTGCGACTTTCTTCACAGCCTTCTTAGATTTCTTCTTGCTCAACGCTGCAAGACCGGATGCCGCTTGAACTTCAACGTCGGAACCACCTTCAGAAGCTTTTCTCTTCCTCTAGCTGGACTCCAGGGATTTAGTCTTCGAAGGACAGACAACAGGAGAGGAAACATCGTCAGTCTTGCCCTTGGACTTGTCTTTTTTGCGAAGCCCTCTTCCTTCGATGTTTAGAAGGAGCAGCAGCGGCCGAAGAACCGGGTGCCCCATGGGTCGAAGTTTTCTTGTCAAGGCCAGGCGGGCGAGGGCGAAGAGCGGTTTCAGCACCAAGTTCAGAAAAAACACAATTCACCCTTCTCTTGTGTTTCACGATATGCTTGTAGGCTTTGTATTCGTTCAAAGTAAATTCGCCAACCATATCGCTGACCTTTTCCTCAACTTCAAGAATAAAGTCATCCAAGCTCTGATCATCCTCAAGTGGCAGGTGAAATCGCGGAAACGGTACTTTTTGAGAAGCCCAATCCACATCAAGAAAAACAATTTTTGAAGGCTTCCAGCCATGTGACAAGGGCCAGACTCGTGCTGCAACAAATTCTTCAAGCACATCGCGACCACCAAGAATAGTACTAGAAAGATAAAAACCATTCTCGCAACTCTTGAAGTTACAGGCCCTGCGATTGAAGGTGGCGGTGCTAACAGCAGTCACTGGGGCCATTGGCGAACAAAAAGGATATGCAAGACCACTATAATCGGGGACCTTGGACATGTCAACTTGCACGTAGAACCAGTACGATCGCCAATTTCAACCAAGTTATTTTTACTGCACGGAGCAAGCTGGATGCGAGTAAGGTTCTGGTTCGCATTCTTCCTATGAGTGTTGAAGGTACAACACCCATAGTGAGCCTCATAGAAATTCCCATAGTCAAGCTTAATGATGTCTCTCTGAATGATAAGCTCGAAAAGTCGCGCGAAGATATCACTGTTAGCACTGCATCGGAAAGTCTTCATGACCCAGAAAAATTTTGACAGCTCTAGGAAAGAGTTGGGAGTCAGCTGATGTATCTTCACAGAGAACTTCTCAAGAATGGCAGGAAGTTGAACGTCACAAGGGATCTGAGGCCACAAGTGAAGAAATCTCTGAAAACAACGACCTCGTCAGCCTCGGGAGCGGGGGTCTCCTCATCGGAAGGGGGACGGCCATCACCAGGAGGGAAAATCCAGCTTCTTCATATTCCTTGATGAGTTCGGCGGTGACTTTAGATTTCCCGAAAACGAAAGCTGGGGGTGTGAAGACTTTGAAGAAATGAGATTGTTCAGATTGACTTCAACATTTGAGATATCCTCACCATCACCGGAATCGTTTCCGGACTTGATCTCCCCATCTTCACGACTGCCAGATTCTCGGACAGCTTCAGCAGCCGGATTACTTGTGCTCAGAGGAACATTCTCCGATGACGGTGGGACACCAGCTGCGGCCAGTTCTTACAAAGTCATTGGTCTAGCAGTACTTTTAGTACGAGCCACCTTACGGAAGATTGAGTAAACAAAAACGCGTCAACTAGCAAGTAACGAAAAATCTACGGAAAATAAATGATACTCGAAAATATAAGAGGTATAAATAGATTACCTTAGAAGAGCGAAGAAGTTACAGAACTTCAGGAATCTCGAGACAGGAGACCTTGAGCTGCGAATGCCAGAAAAATTCAGAGAAGATGACGAAACGGTGAAATAAAGTTACCGCGCGGAGTCTCTATTTATAGGGGAGGGGGTAGTTTCGAGAAGATGTCTCGAGATGACCGTTGCGTCACCCAGGGGGGACGCGTGTGCACTCCGACGTTCCGAGGGTGACATTTTTTACCGAAATTCTTAAAGTTTTTCGTGGAAACGGATCGTCGGAGTCAACCCGCTTCCCCGAGGGGCTAGTGTTGGGGAATCGAGTAAAAGCCCTTCACCCTCGAAACTTCGAAGATGTCACGATTCCTGCGAATTCGGAGAAGCGGGCGGGAAAGAGTCAAGCGAAGTGTTCGTTTTCATGAATTCTAAGAAATTCGCTAACCTGTTGCTTTTGGGCGAAAGGATCGCCGAAAGAGCGCAAGTCTGTTTTGTGTTTCAGGACGGTGAAAACTTCGGAAATCTTCGCAGGTTCGGGAAACTCTACCTCGGTGATGATTTCGGCAATTCAAGGCGGGAATCTGTGCGTCGGGTGGTCGACATGAAAGAAGGGAGAAAGTCGCGAATGGATCGAGTCAAAGGCAACGCATCAAAAAGTCCGGGTTCGAGGTGTGAACGAATGGCCGGTTTGTAATTGTATGAAATTAGCTCCGCGAATCACGGGATGTAAAAGACATTCATGTACATGTTCACATTTAGAATATTCTTTAGATCCGAGGGCAATCTCGGGATGTAAAAGTCCCTTCGTCTCCCTATAAAAGGGGGTCCGAGGGCACGTGTAAAGGGGTTCACAACTTTTGAGACGAATACAAACTTTCGGAGATTCTCTGTCTCCTCGTTCCTGAGCTTTTTCGTGTGTTAGTTCGCGATTCTCTCATCACTTGTGTTCGGGGTCCCATCCGATTTTCAGAACCCCCCCCCCCCCCAATTATCTTCATGCAACCTTTATAATCTGTATATCAGGAACTTCTGTCTTAATAGCTACCCACTGTTGATGGATTCATGGCACCCTGCTGTCCCCTGTAACCTCCGGAAGCTCTGCACAAAGAGATGTACCATCTATAAGGTGCCAAATTGGATGGCCTCACTTGGAAATCTTGCGGTGCTAAAACTCCATTTTCTACTCTGTTTGAGACCACAGGATGTAGAGATCCTTGGAGCGATGCCCAGTTTACTTTTTCTCAAACTAGAAACTGTTGGAGGCACGAACGGGAGGATCATTGTGCATGGCAGGAACGGATTCAGAAGTCTGAAATATTTCTCTCTGGTTTTCACTATTGCGGGACCGCTCTGGAGTTCAAGTGGGAGCAATGCCAAATCTTGAGCATGTGAACCTCACGTTCCGTGTACATGAGAGGGAGTGCCTGAACGGTGCTTCTAGTTTGGGCTTACAGCATCTCTCCGCTCTCAACAAGGTTGAGATCAAAATTTATAGTAACTCCATGAAGGAAAGCAACTATGATCCAACAGAAGATAAGAATGATGGGGCTGTCAGATGTTTTGCAAGTGCGATTAATGGTTCCATGGGGACACATCCCAACCATCCCACTGTTAGATTTGAAACTGCGCATGGTAAATGTGAACATTTCGAATGCGTAAGTTCCCTCTCAACCTCTGAGTTGCTGGTTCATCATATTTCTTTCTTCCATTTAGAAAACACCTTGTTGTAGCTTCTCACACTTGTTTATTTGTCAACAAATCAAACTGTTAGTTCTGATGTTCTTTTTTGTTTGTTTGTTTTTCTTTTTACACTATTAGTACTTGAGGAAGTGGAATCAAGATAATGGGGGTGTATTGACCGAGTGGCTCAAGATTTATCAAATTAATTAAGTGCGGAGCAAATAAGAGGTAAGAAGGGTAACATTCAGAGGGTGCTAGTTAGAGGTTTATTCTCATCCAAACGACATGCTGTTCTCTATTACCCATTTTCCCCTTTAATCTCCTGAGCTTCATTTCCTTTTTCGTATTCCAAACAGGATGATACATATGAAGAAGCGGAAGAGGTCGATCGGATGCTGAACGGTGAGTTGTTGGCTACTTCGATTCAGAACAGTATTGCTATCTGCACAGCATAATTGGGACTCATCACGCCGTCCATTGTGCCAAGGCATCTGTTTGTCTGTTTTGGGTATCTTGATGCTTCTCCAAACATTTGGCTGTCGGGGATCTCTACCTCTGCTTACTGTAGCAGTTCAGAAACAGAGCTTGCTTGCCACTTCGTATATCTGCGCGATGCTGGATGGATTGGTGATTAGCTTTTACATTTTTTGCTATCCTTGTAATTCTGGTAGGATATCCCATGGATACAATGTTATTCAGAAAATGTTGTTCTAAGACTCCAAATTAGCTCTGAATAAAGGCTGAGCACCAATTCTAAAAAAAAAAGGCTGAGCACCAAAAGTTTGCTCCCCATCAGCATTGCCTGTGGCCGGCACCAACGGCTTGCGTCAGTGGTCTCATTCAGATGTGGCACACAGCATCTAGACGTAGCACTTTATAATCACAGGATTTGTTACGAACCGGCAGATTCAAATTCATCTCTGAACTCACGTATTTGAAATGAACACAAAATAGTGAACGAGTAGTACACCGTTCCGCACAAAAAATTGAAGCGGAGGAGAAAAAAGAAGAGAAGTTCAGAAGGGTCAAGTCAAGGGGGCCGAGCTAACGCGTGAGCTCCACCGCCCCAAGTTGCCGCTTCATCACCCCCCACCCTCCGAGGCGACGCGACCGCTCCTACTCCCGCACTTTCTCTTCTCGATCCATCAGACCTGGTGACTTGCTGTGAGCCGGCACGCCTATCAAGCCATCTCTCTGTCTCTCAGCTTCTCCGGTGAGTGCCGCGGATCCATTCCAGGGTTGCTGTGTTCTGCTCTGATTTCCTCTCGATCTCCTGGTTGTGTTTCACCTCGCACCTAAGCATCCTCTGGTTTTCACCCCACCCTGATCTGCTGTGGCCTCTGGTTCACTACTGGAGCGATGGCCATGAGCCAACTGTGAAAAGAAGCTAAATTTTCTATCTTGAGTTCTTGACTGATGAAACTGAACTGCTAACAGCCATGTGTTTTCGATTGATTAAAACTCTGTCCTGACAAAAAATGAAAACTGCAACGTTGGTGTTCTGATTGATTGAACTGGACAAGCATGTGGAATCCACGCGTTTTCTGTGTCATACTGTCACTACTGCAACAATCTTGATGAACTGGTACCTTACAATTTTTTTTTCGCAAGATTACATTGTTAGATTCGTTTACACTCTGCAATCAAATGCTTATTCCCTTGGTCAATCTTGACGGCAACACGGGGTTGACTGACTTTAAACGAACAAGTTCCTGGGTCAACTCAGTGTGAAACGGGTCCTTTAATTTCTAGCTTAATTTGTGCTAGCTGAAATTCATGGCAGAGTGCACTGCACAGTGCACACCTATGCTTTACTTAGTTCTGAACTAAGATAATAACATCCAACGCTGTCAGCAAAACAGCGCAGATGTAGTGTCTGACCCTTTCTAACAACAACCTACTCTCAATTGACAAATAGGTGTCCCGAGGCGTGTACTGAATTACACAATTTGGAACCACAAGTGAGCAGAAATGGCTGCTGCTGCTCTTGTCGGAGTTTCCACGGGGGTCATGAAACCACTCCTCTTCAAGCTGTCCAAGCTGTTGGAACAAGAGTACGTCAAGCTAAAAGGTGTGCACAAGCAGATCAGATTCTTGAGAGATGAGCTGAAGCTGGCTTATGACATTGAGGATTGTGTGGATTCCTTCATGGCTCGTGTTGGCTATGATGGAACCAAGGGCTTCAAGGGATTTTTTCGCAGACTGAAGAAACTGAAAGTGTGCCATCAGATTGCCAATGAGATTGAAGAACTGAAGAAGCGTGCAATGGTGGCCAGCGAGAGGCAGAAGAGGTATGATTTTGTCCAATTGCCATCCAACTTAAGCTCTGCTACTATTGACCCACGGCTTCCAGCACTCTATGAAGATGTAGACAATCTTGTGGGCATCAACAGACAAAAGAACAATGTCATTGAGTGGTTTAACAAGGCAAAAGGGATGATAATCTCAAGGTCTTGTCCATTGTGGGTTCTGGAGGCCTCGGCAAGACTACACTTGCCAATCAAGTATACTATCAGCTGAAAGGCCAATTTCAGCACGCCATTTTTGTGTCCGTATCACGGAATCCTTGTATCAACAATATTTTAAGACAAATGCTTGTTGAGCTAGGGATGGGTGATGACACATTAAATGATGAACGGCATCTCATTGACAGGATTAGGGACAATTTCAAAGATAAAAGGTAAAACCTGGCAACTGATTGTCCTTCTAATATTTTTGTTATATATTAACCTGATGAATAGAACTAGTATTTTTGCCAACCAAGTGCAGAAACAAATTTATTTTGTGGCACTGCTCGTTATGATTTTAGTAAAGGACCTACATAAATCTCACACGAAGTTTTAAATACTTGTGTACTTTATTAGAAAAATTACAATGCATACAGATTCACTTAAAACAACAATAACGTTTTTAAATGCAAATTTGCTCCACATACTAATAAAATAAACATGTTAAGCTTCAGACATTACAACAAATTCATGCATTTAAAATGTTGGTATGTGTGCAACTGTGCATAATCAATTTTGTGTGCAAAAAGGTGATCATACCTGTAGCAGAAGAAGTAAAATATTTTGAACCTGCTTAAGTTTTCTATTTAGTTGTACAAATAATAATTAGCACTTAGCCACACGGAAACTCTGGGGCATAGAGATGGTAGTTTATGATGCACTTTAGCTTGCAGCATTTCATTGATGTTGTTAAAATCATGTACTACTGTAGGTACCTTGTTGTAGTTGATGATATATGGGATGTGGAAGCGTGGAAAATTATCAAGCTTTCTTTGTTCAATAATAGATGTGGTAGCAGAATTATTGTGACTACACGTAATGTTGCAGTTGCGTCATGGAGCGTAAGTGATGGTGGCTCTGTTTATCAGATGGAGGCCCTTGGTTTCGCTGACTCTTTAAGGTTGTTTTGTAAAAGAGCATTTGGTTCTGAGGAATTACGCTATCCTCACCTAAAAGAAGTTTGTTATGCCATACTGGCAAAATGTGGTGGTCTTCCATTGGCAATTTTCACTTTATCCAGTTTATTAGCTGATAATCTTTCAGAAGATGAATGGTGCAGGGTGCTAACTGGTATTGGTCGTCAACTTGCTAAGGATCCAAATGCTAGCAACATGACCAGCATACTATCTCTCAGTTACTTTGATCTTCTTCACTATCTAAGAACTTGTTTTTTGTACTTGAGTGTATTCCCAGAAGATTATTGGATTGGCAAACAGCGCTTGATAAATAGATGGATTGCTGAAGGATTCATCTATGAGGAACACGGTCAAGTGCATATGAAATAGGTGAGCGTTAGTTTAGCGATCTTGCCAATAGAAGCTTGATCCAACCTGTCGACATAATGTATGGTGAAGCGCAGGCATGTCGAGTTCATGACATCATTCTTGACTTCATCACAAGCAAGGCTACTGAAGAGAATTTTGTCACACCATCATTAGATGCTACAGAACATGGACAAATTTCAGATTACATGGTCCGAAGACTTTTTGTTGATGCTCGGAATGGAAATAATGTCACCATAGCATCAAGCCTAATGATATCTAAAGCTCGATCACTTACTGTATTTGGATATCCCTTGCAAACTTCTTTGTTGGCTTCCAGGGCACTTTGTGTGTTGGACCTAGGAGACTGCTGGGGCTTGAAAGACCATCATCTTGCAAATATTGAAAAGTTGTTTAATCTGAGGTACTTATGTCTTGGCTCAAAATCAATTTCCGAACTTCCTGGAAAATTGGTGACATGCAGTGTTTAGAAACTCTGGACTTACGAGGTACTGTAATTGAACAGTTGCCACCTACTGTCACAAAACTTCAACAGCTAGCTCGTCTGTATGTTGATTCCAGCATTAGATTTCCGGATGGAATGATTGGACAGATGAAGAGCCTGGAAGAACTAGCAGGATTCGAAGTCCACCCATATAATGTAGAGAAGTCTCTGCATGAATTCAGTCAGCTAGCCAAGCTGAAGACGTTGGTAATATGTTGGAATTTATATTTTTCATTCGACTTGGAAGGAAGAAAGCAACTTGAGGACCTCCTAAGCTGCCTGGGATCTTTGATCACTACATGCCACCTTCACCATCTAGACATCCATGACTGCCATGATGAATTCCGGCCACTGTCAATGGAGTCCTGGCGCCCTACTGCTCGCTGTAGCCTCCAGAAACTCCACATCACCTTCTGTTTCATCGACAGGGTGCAGGTCTGGATGAGCTCGCTTGGAAATCTCAAGGAGTTAGAACTAAGCATATACTGCATTGGGCCAGAAGATCTTGAAATTCTTGGAGCAATTCCCAGTCTGGTTTCTCTTGAACTAGTGACTGTGTGCGGCACAAATGGAAGGATCATCTTCAGCGGCAGCAACGGATTCAGAAATCTGAAATATTTCTCCCTGTATATCGTGAGTTGTGGGACTGCAACTGAGTTTGAAGCAGGATCAATGCCAAAGGTTGAGCACCTCAAATTGAGGTTCTCTGTGCATAAAATGGAATGCTTGAATGGTGTTTCTAATTTTGGCATCCAGAACCTCTCCGCTCTCACCAAGGTCGAGGTTTTATCAGAGGTGATGATGCCTGGGAAATCTATGATAACGAAATTGTCGAATCTGTTGCAAACGATATCAAAGCTGCCGTTGAAACACTTAACAACCGTCCCACTATCGTTTTCGAAACAGAGGATGATGATAACTACTGCAGACATTTCAAATCTGTAAGTTCTCTCTCTCTCTCTCTCTCTCTCTCAGAATTACAGGCATTGGATAGTTACTTCACCCTCTTACATGCTCATCCAATTAAATAATCGCTTATTTCTGACGCCCTTTAATTTTTCTGTTCTGTTTTCACCATTTCTTCTAGCGTTTGGAGCGGATCAATCAAAAGTTTGGAGTACCAATCGAGTGGCTCGAGAAATGCTGAAAGGAGAATTAATTACAATATGTCCCGTTTGACGACATTGCTAATTCAAGGAGAGGGAACACCCCTGAACTGACGGTAACAACAGAGTCAACGACAGCTTTACATGGCAATTTGATCTCAAGGGTATCTTCTCAGCTAAATCGGCACACGGATTGCATATGCCAAATCACAGAGAGAAGCAATTCAAGGGTCAGATTCAAGCTGTGTGCCTACCTGTTGCCTGCAGAGTTGCGATCATGAGGATCGTGTAACACCCAAATTCCATCACTAAATCAATGTAAGCAACATGGTGCTTTAGATTTAATTTTATAAGAACTTAAATAAATTATCAAATAAATTCGGGCCTTTAAATATTTAAATAAAATTTGAATAATTTTCGAAGCAACAAGTGCTTGTGCATCATATTTTTGGTTGCATGGTTTTGTGTGTTGTGCGGTTTGAAATCATCAGAAGTCCTTAAACCACCCTCAAACCCTCCCCTTCTATCTCTTTCTTCAGCCCAAGCCAGGAGCAGGCCGCCGGCCTTTTCCCTCGCGTGGCCCAGTTCGGCCCAACAGCCGGCCCAGCTTCTCTCTCCTCTCTTTCCGGTCACCGACAGCTGGGGCCCACCATCGGGCGTCGTCTCCCACCTCAGACTCCTCCTCTGCTTCGCTCCACCCGCGCCCGGCCGCCTTTCCCCACGTCCCTCGCGCTCCCGCCTTTAATCCCCACCTTCAGAGCGTAGTGGAGCACCAGCCGCCACTCTCCCCCTTCAATCCCTTCGGTTTCCTTTCTGTTTCCTCTCCAATCAAGGCTTCCCCTTGATTTCAATCAGCCGCCGGCCGCAATGGCCATTGATGACCTCTCCGCCCCGGCCATCGCTTCCCCTTCCTCCTTTGCTCTATATAGACCAAGCTCGAGCCCTGCACGTCCCCTTTCCGCACTGCCTTGCCCTCGCCTCTCACCTTGGCGCACGCGCCGTCGCCTTTGAAGCTCCGCCGCCAAGCCATTGCCGGCAGTCGAAGCCTCCGCCGTCGATGAGGCTTCTCTTTCCCGTATGTCTTCCCCTTTCATGCACGACGCTCACCTGTGACCACCTTGTCCCAGGACGTCTCCTCCTATCGCCGGACTGAGAACCCCGGAGCTCTCTGCCTTCTTCCCGCAGGAGCTCCGCCGCCCTCGATCTACCCCACCGCCACTTCTCCGACGTCGTCTCTTCAACCGATCTTCGTCGTGGTGAGCCTCGCGCCCCTCCCTGTTTCCCTTGCGCTTTGGACCGTAGCACCGCTGCTCCGCGCTCGCCGGAGAAGGCCGCCCCCTTCGGTGCGCGCCGCCATGGCCACCCGAGCCGCCTCCTCAACACCTGGATAGGTTCGCCACCTCTGGGCTACATGTAGGAGCAAACCGCGTTGAAAACCGAGCACCAGAGCTCGTTTTCGAGAATCTTCGGCGAGATCGCCGCCGTGCGCCGCCTGTTCCGTCGCCTGCGCCGCCGCCCGCCACCCGCAGCCGCTGCTAGCCGCCCGATCGCGAGCGGACGGCCTAGATCCTCCCTGGACCGGAGTCAACCGGAGCTTATACCGGTCAACCCGAGCCCGCCGTGGCTATTTTGCTAAAGAACCCCTGTTGTTTCTAGTTTTTCAAACCGGTCCTTCCACGTGTAAAGAACCTTTCAGTTAAGTCCTGTTTTTACCGTCCAGCCCCTGAGCTTCTTAGTTTTAGCGGACGAAGTCCTGGATAGGTTGTTTTGCGCGTTAAACCTTCGGTTTATATGCGTAATTAGGTTTTAGTCCCTGGTTTCTTTCGGTTAAGCCCCTGGACCTTGTTTTGGTCATATCTTTACCGTTTTAGATCCATTTCAGAGTTCTTGGTATCCATGCGATCGTCTCAGTGAGCTTGTTAGTTTTAGCAAGGTGTTTGTAGCTTTTAGATCTGTTTGGTATACCGCTTTTATTTATTGTATGCTTTCTTGTGTGCTCGTAGATATCGTGCCTGTTTCGATTGAAGAGCCTGTTGGTGTGGATCAAGGTCAGCTTTTCGAGGAGGAAGAATCTGAGTTTTTAGGCGAGGAAGGCAAGTGGTCTTCTCCCCCTACATATTCTATTTTATCCTATATAATTGCATGACAACTAAGTTTATCTTATATGATATTGCATAAAGTTGATGGGAAAACTTTTTAAGGACATGACTAGACTTTATTCTTGTACCCTTGAACAACCTGGTTTAAATAAATATTTTGGGTAGACAATGCTTAGTTGCTACACCTTGGGAAGGTTAAAAATGAATCTTTCATATAAATGAAGTCATGCATGTTTATGATGATGCTTATGGTTAATACAAGAACACCTTAATTTAATCGGAACATGGAGAACCACCTAAGAAAACAGTGCAATCACAGTCTATATGGCTCTGGCTTAGCCAATTAATTAGGCGTGTGGAATTATCTGATAGCCTTATCCAAAAGGGGCAGAGGGGGTCGGAGTTGAAGGGGTATAGCTTGGTTCTTTTGGGGTAGCACCTTGGCTAAGGTGCTGACCATTAGGAGGGTTATGGTCCGCTCCGCTCGTAGAACTCTGCGGGTTGTTGGTCTTCTGCATACCTTTGTAAAGGCTTCGTAGTGGACCCCTAGCCACTCACCTCGAAAGTGTTTAAAGGTCTAGCTAACCCGGGCGACATGGGGAACACGAACTGTGGGTAAAGTGTACAACCTCTCAGAGAGTTAAAATCGATCGATCAGTGCTCACGGTCAAGAGCGGCTTGGACCCTCACATGATAATCAAACTTAAAGATGGAATCAAATCATGGTTTCTTGGGTTTTTAGATGAGATGTTTTCTAAATGCTTAAGAGGGTTGGTATGAACTTACATCTAGTAACTAGATGTTTGTTAAATAAAATTTGACCAACATTAAAATGCTAAATGCTAACCTGCAAAACCTTAGCCTATTCCTCGTGGCCTTGCATCTTCCCCACTTTCCGAGTACCAACCATAAGTGTACTTACCCTTGCTTACCGCTGAGAGGAGAACAACGGTGAGGAGTACTACAGCGACTACGATGAGTTTTGAGGCATTCGATCCCCCAAGTGCCCGTGGAAGTCGAAGACGGAGCTGATCATCGAGATATCGTTGTTCGATGTTAAAGACCTTCGAGTCTACCGTCGAGTGTAATAAAGATATTGTAATAAAGTTAAACCTTTGTACGTTTTGAATGCTGTATTATGGTTATTCACTCATGACGTCTATCATATGTGTGTAAACTTGATCCTGGCGCACATATGAGATGCATTCGGTTTTCTTTGTAAAATCGGGTGTGATAGATCGTTCCTGGCTCATATCAATCTGGAAGTCAACTTGAATCTCGATCCAATGTATCCATCAACTGCAAACAGGTGGAAGCTTGTTAAAAGATTACAAATGGAGGATTTTAATCCTACAGGTGCAAAATTTGGGTGATCGAGTCCCTGTATCACTCAATTTTACATCACCAGATTAAGATTTGGATGATTTGATGGCCCAAATCACCCGACTACCATATAGATAGACAACTAAAGTCAGCAGCAGCACCAGATAACGATAATTGGGAATGAATAATGGATACAGCAACTAAATTAATGGAAGCGGATGTCCATTGCTTTTGTGCAAATGTAAGAGAATTGTGATTTCCATTGCTCTAAAAAAACATCACAGCCGAGTCGTGCTCATACTAGGTAGTCGGAGCGGTCAATCTGAGTCACAAATTTGGAATCCGAGTCGGTTCGTGGCCGCCGGTTCTTTTTTGAACAAAAAAAAGTTCCGGCCTCAGCACTCTCGCAAGTGCCTGCAGCCAGCGAATACATCAAAAGCCACAAAGCTGTAACCCACCAGGACCTAAGTCCTGCACCAGTTCGCCTTACAGGCGGTCAACATAACAAGGCATGACAAAAACTTACAAGTTCAGACCTACAGGAACCACACAAGTCTCAAAACTAAAACGAAACACTCTTAGCCAAACCAATTGAAGACCGGTGACTAGTCCATGATTCGCTTCCGAACATTCCACTCTTGTTGAAAAACTCCAACGACATTGTTTCTAACCAACGACATCCTCCCTTCAAAGTGCTCCTTTCCTCTTCTTTGGATAAGATGGAGCAGCTCCTTATCCAAAAAGTTCCTCTAAACATCACTTGCAAAATTGACATAAATCTTGATCTTTGGAACACAACTTCATTCCTACAGAGCCATAAAGCCAGCAAAAAAGTCGACACACCTATCAACACTATTCCTTTGCTTATTTGAAAAACTTCTAAGCCAAGGACCAAAGAGATTAGAAACATTTGCAGGTACTCTAATACCAAAAGTAATACATATTGTCATCCACATTATCTTAGTCATTGGACATTAAAAAAAGAGGTGTTGAATAGTTTCATCCCTACTACAAAAGCAGCAACTAGCGCACCCCTTCCATTACCTCCTAGCTAGATTATCTTTGGTCAAGATTACACCTTTTCTAATATACGAGAGAAAGATGTTTATCTTTAAGGGGATTTTGGCCTTCCAAGTACAACAATTGAAAGGTATCCCCGTCCTCATCACCAAATCATTATACATGCTTTTACTGAAAAATTCTTGCTAGCAGTCCAAATGAAAAAAATCCTTATGTTCATTAAGACGTATAGTAAGAATACTTTCTACCACACGTAACTAATTGGCCTAATTTTCTCCCACTATAGCTCTTCTAAAAGAGACATTCAGAGGAGTAGTACTTAGTACTTGAGCCACTGTAGCATTTTTCTTCCTAACTATATTGTAGAGAGACGGATATTTCTTCATCAAAGGTTCATTACCAATCCATAGATCCTCCCAAAATCTAGTTTGACCGCTGGTTCTATATATAGTACATATGCAGGCGCGGCAGAGAGAGCAATGCGTACGGTACCATCGTGGGCAAACGGCGTCGTCACACCACCAACGGCGATGTGGCCGGCGGCAAGGGCAAGCGGCGGCGTGAATTATCATCATCAGGTCACAAGAAGAAGAAGAAGAGAAAGGAGAAGAAGCACCTGTACCTAGCCTTGGATGACTAGGACAAGGGGTACATCATCCACAAGGTTGACGTCCACGCCTTGGGGCGGCGGTCAACGGCGGCGATCCTCAGTCACTCCAGCTAGAGGCGCCCAAGGGAAGCCACGACATCTTGTTTGGCGTTGTTTGCCCATGATGGTACCGTACGCGTTATTTTGAATGTTTGTGAATACAAACCATACTCTTACATGTCAAAGAAAGAACACTTTTGAATGTTTGTGAATGTGTTATTTTGATTCAATTTGTGATGGATATGTTTGAGATATCTCTTCGATTTGTGAATTGTTGTTTTGATTGTTTGTGTGGTGGAGTTGAAGCTCAATTTGTGGAAGGGTGGAGCATTGGGAGATGGTGGGGAGGTGTGGAGGAGCAGGGAGGTTGGGAGGCTTTTTATTCACGAAAAATGTCTTTTGTCCCGATTGGTAATACCAACCGAACTAAAGAGGAGCCTTTGGTCCCTTGTTGAACTGGGACTAGGGATCCTTTTAGTCTCTACAGTAGTCCTCTGGTTGGTCTTTAGAGACCTTTGACCCTACCAACCGGAACTAATGCTTAGTTTTCTACCTATGCATGGCCATCTGCGAGCATACGACATTGCTCGATTCGATCTGATTAAAGGCTGCGCAAATACGACCACAATTTTGCACCCTAAACATTCTACACCACCTAGCTGCTTCTTGTCATTCCTTTGTAGTTTTTGAGCTGGCTGAATGATTTGTCATTCTCTATAATCACTTAATCAGTGTTCATACGGCGAGAGGCAGAGTAGCAGTCATCACATCCGTAAGCTAACAATTCCAGAAATGATACAAAAGCAAATGGCCTATACATCTCAGCAGCATACAACAAGCATCTATACAACATTACATATTGTCATATAAGTGAACAGATATATTTGAAACTGAGCCCTTCAAAAAACTTTCTCCATTTTGCAGCACATGCATACACTCAGAGAATACAAAACTAATAAGAAAAGTTGAACATTCATATCAAAATGCTGAGGGTCAAGTCTATACAACAATCACACATGAACATTTGTATTTCTCAGCTTGTGATCATGAAACAAAACATGATTATCAAAATTCAAAATGCTGAAGGTGATGTCTATACAGAAATGGCCTATGAACCTTTGTATTCTCTGTCTCGACCTTTGAAGGATTACCAAAAGTCAGCAAGTCTGGCAACCGTTCTGCTCATGGCAACTTGAAAGTCAAACAAGAGTCCTGGGAAGACCGAGTTAATACTTGTCATGATATGCTTATGTCTGAGACAAAGCAGCCTACTCAATGGCTTGCCCAAAATATGAGTAAGTAAATTGATTGTTTAATTTAAATTTAAAAAAAATAATCTCACATAACAAATATTTTCATCTAATGACCCTTTTGATCGCTCCATCCCACGTGGTGCGGCAGGATCATATTGCCACATCACATGCGAGGCGCCGCAAGACCACCATGCTGGCAGGAGCTAACAATGTGGAGTGACCTCGCCATGCCAACACATGTGGCACGACAATGTGATGCTGTCGCACCATCCTTAAAAATAGTATTTGAACTCCAAATGTCATAAAATTCGGCGTGCATGTTGTATAAGGTGTAAAAATTTCATTTTATTAGCACCCTCAAGGCTAAGTACAACTTATTTTAAAATCTATGTTTCCAAACTCTGACGAAGCTACATATCATAATATACTTGTTCCATTTTAACCACATTGAGACCATCACCTATTATATTAATTGATCATATTTGATTGTAATCAAGGTTGGTAATTTCTGTTCATATATTACATCTATTGAAATGAGAGTAAAAGAACAAGAGAAATTGAAGAATTAATCTTTGGTTGTATCAATTGTTTTAGTGAATAATGTGACTACATATGTATACATAGGAAAAAGGGTGTGGCTAAAGGGGTGATGTCCGTGCAGAAAGGTATCTCATGAATATACATACCCATTTGTGGACATGTGTCTATAGATCAACATGTGTAGATGGTGTATCACTTGATAAGAAACTTCTCGACTTATGTTTCTTAAGAGGAATAATAAAGAGGTAATACATAGCTTATTTTTTAATTATAGATTTCAAAAATATTTAGTACTTAGCTTTGGGGTTGTTGATAAAATAAAATATTTTCATCTTATACAATGTACGTACCGAGTTTCATCATTTTTATTTCAAACTATTTTATTAAGATGATCCAAAAGTGGGTAAATTTAATAGTAGCCTGAATATGTAGCTCTGCCCTATTAAAATGCATTGTTTACACCTTGTACAATTCCTTCCTAATACATTGTAAAGAAAGGACATCACATAGCATATGGTAATTTTGTAACACTTGGATTTAAGCTTCCATATTCATTGGGCTAATTTGAAATCGAATAAAACCAGTTGTATGATAATTGATGGCTTGAACATAATTAAAATGTGATAAATATATATTATAACATAGTCTTATAGAAGTATGAAAATATTTGGGGCAACTTAATTAATTTATGGAAACAAAATAGTCAAAATAACCTACAAGCACTTACAAGCTGCCCTAAGTGGAATAGAAGGATGATAAATAACCTACTTTAAAATTATATATTTAAAAATGTTGCACTTAGCCTTATGGGTGTTAATAAAATTAAATCTTTACACCTTATAGACATGCATACCGAGTTTCGTCATATTTGGAGTTCAAATGCTATTTAATTAAGCTGACTTAAAAAGTTCATAAATTTAAATGTAGCCTTAACATCAATATATGAATAATACATATCCTACTTCAAAACTATATATTTCAAACTATGTAGCACTTGGCCTTGGGTATATTACTACAATGAATTATTTACATTTTATACAATTCATGACATTTGAAGTTCAAATATTATTTTTATTTAGATGGTTCAAAACAGGTAAATCGAATTGGGTAGCCCTTTGCCACGCCATCGATGCGGCTGCATCACGTTGCAGCGCCCCATGTGTTGCATGGTAGGATCATTCCACGTCGTCAGCTCCTGCCAGCGTGGTGGCCCAAATCACACGAGTGATGGAAACCATCAAATCACCCAAGTACCATACAGAAAGACCTGAAGTTTAACTAGTTTTAGATGCAACCACATCCCTGTTTGGAGGTCAAACTTTTGGTAGTCGTCGATCAAGTAGCAGATTGTTCATCAACATTTTCACATTATCTCTGTGCAAGTGTGTAACAGCCTCACAAGCATGTCCTATATCCAAAGTTCCAACACAACTATCTATACTCTATTTACACTTGTAAATCTCTAGATTTGCCAACCAAATTCAAATTCTACTGCTGTACTGTAACCATCAGAAGATTCAGATTTCATTCAGAGCAAACGCACATCGCTTGCCCATGCGAGGTGCAGAGGTGAGCCGAGCCACCAACGCAGCCCGTCTTCCTCTGACGGGCGATCCGGTCCCCAGCGGTTTGATTCGTTTAAAAGACCGCTGCAAGCAATCAAACCCGTAATAACCAGTCAAACCGGCCAATTTTGTGATAATCTCTGATCTGACCATCGACATGTCCACGATGATGCTGGCGGCAGGTACGTTGCGCGGCAGATGGCCAGCCCGGTGGGCCAGCTCGACGACCTCGTCAGCTTCGTGGACATGGTGACAGCGCCGCTGCCTAGATAGCTACTTTTACCATTTCAAATTATAGGTCGTTTGACTTTTTTTTACCTCAAATTTGATCACTCATCTTGTTAAAAAATTCTGCAAATATGATATTTTTGTTGTAATTTGCTTTATTAATAAAAATTCAAAGAATGATTTAAATTTGACTATGGTTACATAATTTTTTTAATAAGATGAGCAGTCAAATTTGAAGTTAAAACGGTCAAATGATCTATAATTTGAAAATTTGAAAGGGGGATTAGTTGCAATATCCTTGTTCGAAGTTCGCCGCTCGCCTTCTCGCGAACATGAACAAGATCCCGACATCGCCGCAGTGGAGACGGGCTCTGGTGCTTGCCGACTACCGCCAACGCGCGTTCAGCTCCGCTCCGGGCGCTGAGAGCCGCGTAAGTGCACTCGGGCGGGTGCAGCGCGGTGAAGTGGAAGTGGAGCCGGCAAGGGCACGCGGGCGCGCGGTTGGCTTGGCTGTTCGACTTTCGGCCTTTTACCGGTCGGATTCATTAGTCAATTGGGGGTGTCAAATGCCGGTGGCGCCGTGTCAAATGCGGGTGCCTCGCCAAGGAGGGTCAGGACCCGATGTTGTATCTTCGTGGTGTTAGCAGTGGCACTGGTGTTGCGGAGGGAGGTGAAGCAGTTGCAAGGCGGTGGTTGGGGGCTCATGACCGTGTGGGCAATCGGAGAGTGACAGTCGCATGGTGGAGGAGTTGTGGTAGCCGCTTTGACTTGCAGCGGACTGCGGCTTTTGGTGTGGTTCATCATCGGTAATGATAGCGCAATCGTTGGCGTCTACTTGTCAGCTCCTCTCCCAAGTTTGTGGTGGTGTGGTTTTCCATGTTGTGCGTTGTGGTTGTGTGGTATGGTGGTGTGGCGCTTAGGCGCATGTGGTACGACTACAATTTCTCTCCTTCTTATATGACATGGCAGTGCTCTGCCCTTTATTTCAAAAAAAAATCATTAGTCAACTAATACATACCCACCTACTCCCTCTGTCAAAAATTAGTATTCCTTTTGACATTTCTAATTTTATGACTTTTACTACGTATCTAGCTATATATAGACCTATCATATATCTAGATGCAAAACAAAATCTATTAATAATCTAAAAAAAAGCAAAACAACTACTCCCTCGGTTTCATAATACTTGTCGTTTTGGCTTTTCTAGATACATTCTTTTTGCTATGCACCTAGACATATACTTATGTCTAGGTGCATAGCAAAAGGAATGTATCTGAAAAAACTAAAACGACAAGTATTATGAAATGGAGGGAGTGGTAATTTGGGCTGAAGGTTTGTACTTACGAACCATTGTTGAAATCTTATTACCACTGGTTTAGTTTGAAAAAACTGTATTTAACCCTTTGCTTACTATTAAAACTAGTCTAGTTCGCCTTTATATTAGGTCATACTAGTCCAAAAGATACAAATGGCTAATGAGACCCTTTAATTTGGTTAAACAAATTAAAGCGACCGAGATAGTAATAAACAATAGAAAAAGGAAAGAGAGGGTGAAAAAATATCACCAGTGACAATATTTGGTATTTAAGAAAACTATGCTAATTTATGTTTGTTTCTCTAAGTACGAAACGAATAAAGTGGTGCTAGCTCACTGTACGCAACAAAAAGATGGGAGTAACGAACTATCCGCTGTCATTAACTAATTAATGCACCGCGCGCTGTCATTAAGGAATCTGTGTAAAAAATCAATCAAATAATAAAAGCAAAAGGAAAAGAAGAGCATCAAAAGCCACTAATGACTAGGTTAGCAAAGCAAAGCATCATCAGCAAGGAGTAGTAGTTAATTAAAGCGCGGGCGAGAATATATATGCACCCTGTTGCATTGCTTAGCTCGCTGCTCGTACGTCTTCCTCCAAGGCAAACAAAACAAAACAAAACACAAGGGCTGTCCGCCCATGGCGTTCTCCTCGTCCGGCGCCCATGGCGTTCGCTAGCTAGTAGGGTTGATGGCGTACCTTGAAGTAGAAGGATAGCTAGCTACTCCTAGCTATCTAGAGCCTAGCTAGAAGAGATGGCGGACCTCGCGCATAGCGCCGTGGATTCGCTGCTGGGCCCGCTATCCAAGGTCGTCCGCGACCAGGCGCTGCTGCTCGGTCCCTCCGCGGCGACATGCAGTTCATCAAGGACGAGATGGAGAGCATGAACGGCTTCCTCCTCCACCTCGCCGGCAGGCCACCGGGCGACCACAAGGAGCACGGCGGCGGAGGCGGCCACGACCACCAGGTGAGGGCGTGGATGAAGCAGGTCCGGGACCTCGCCTACGACACCCACGACTGCGTCGACCTCTACGACCGGGGCTTCGGCCCGCTCCCCGCTTCGGCGACGGCGTCTGGTCCACCGTGCGGTGGCTCCCCTTCTACCTGTGGACCATCAGGAAGCGCCGCCATGTGGCCTCGATGGTCCGGGAGCTCCCGCGCGCGCGACATCGGCGAGCGGCGGCTGAGGTACGGCGTCACCGCGCCGCCCCAGCAATTCCAAGACAGCGTAGGACAAGACGACGACCCCGACGACGAGGAGACGATGATGGATGCCTCCAGGCCGGACGACCCCGTGCGCGCCATCCGCAGGGAGAGCACGGACGCGATCATCGAGTGGCTCAACCAGGTACCTGCTCTGCTGCGCTGCTGCTTTTCAAAAAAATTTTAAGGGTGTGCTTGAAATTAATGAGCCATCCACTCCCATATGTAAGTAGGAAAACATTATACATGAAAACATGCTTATTTTATTGAGATAAACACTCTTAAATTATTGATGCTACATATATTTCTAATGTGAGAATTTTATAGCAGTATTCACAAAGACATGTTATTAGTAACAGAAAATTAGCTGAAGACATAAATAGATAATCTAGTGAATGGTCACATGAAGTATACAGTGGATATCTTGCATGTGGAGAGAAATAGAACTATTACCTTTAGTGGAGTGCATCTATATAGGTTATGTATATTTATTTTCGATATAAGTAGAGCAATTTGATTGACTAAAACACTCGGTTTTTGGCCCAGCAAAACAAATCGTGTGCTGGAAGGTCTGTCACTCGATTTTTTAAAAACAAACAGTGCAGATAATAATTGTGAATAAAGGAAAAATAATCGAATGGTGATAGTAAAACCACATGCAGACTGCATTACAACAAAAAAATCAATGCAAATACTGGAAATTGTCACATGATAAAAAGTTAATACTAAGAAATCTTCCGGAAACAAAAGATACAGTAGATTTTGCCATGCATGGTCTTAATAGCATCACTATATTGCATATATAAAGATTTCTCCATACATAATTACAGTCAACTACATACAAAAGAAAAGAGACAATATAACATTTGTAGTGTATTAACCCAAAGCATCCCAAAAGATGGAGCATTTGTTTGTCCCACAAAAAAGTGTAATATTTGTAGCTCTGTTCTAAGATAAATGTGCTCTCACATGCCGGTGTCCGCATGTTTCCTTTCCATTCCTTTTCCTTTTCTTTTCTTCTTTTCATCTCATCTCATCTCATCATCAATTCATCAAAACCACAAGAATAACAACACAAACAAAAGATTCCATCTCATCACAAGATTTACATCTCATCTCATCTCATCAAAACAAGATTCACATCTCATCACGCTTGACAAATCCGATTCACAAAATCACAAGAACAACAACACAAACACAAGATTCACATCTGAAACAAAGGAAAAAGCATCAACACTCACAATTGGGCCCGCCAGCTTGCGCCGCTGGGCTCCACTCGAGCAGCGCCGGGCGGGCGCTCTCCCCGCAGCCGGCGACACTCCACAAGAAAGTGGCGGGCGCCCCCCTGGGAGAGAGCCCCGGGCGAGGCCCCTCATGCCCGCGCAGCCTCCGGCCGGCGGGCGCTCCCTCCTCCCGCCAAGATAAGATAGAGAGGTGAGAAGGAGAAAATCATAGAAATGAATGGGAGAGAAGGAGTATTTTCTGAGGATGAGATGAGACATGAGAGGATTATCCGCATAGAAGAGCTGGCCTATCAAAGTGGCCTCACATTTGTATAAACCAACCGAGAGGATCAGAGGTGGTTGGATCAGCGACCCTGTGAGGAGATTTGTACCGGTTGGCTCCAATGGGAGAATACCATCATTGAGAAAATACTTGATACAAATGAAAAATCGGGCCTGAGATATATGTGCGATTCTCTAGTAGTGATAGTTGCATAACGAAGAGACAACGGACATTTGGGTGTTTGCATCTTAATACTCCATCCGTCCCACGAAGAGTGTTCATTTAACTTTCAAATTTGTCTAAAAAGTGTTCATTTAGCTCCTAGTAAAACTAATCTAATGAAAGTAACACTCACACCAAGAAAAAAGTGCATTAAAAACGCATAGTGATTAAAAAATGGAAATATACAAAGAGCTAATGAAATGATCAATTGATGTCTTTTCTCCTGTTTCAATGCACATGCATTTATCAGGATACATAAAATCAAACAAATTGCATAGTTTCCAACCTCAACTAATATGAGTAATGAGGGGTAGCATGGTCATTTATTACAAGTACTAGTGTGTCCAAATTTTTCTATACGGACAGTCTTTGTGGGATGAAGGGAATATTTGCTTAGGCTATCCTCCATGGGGGTACGGTAAATTGTCCTCTAGTACCGCAATAGCAAAGAAACCGGGACGCTAAAGCCTCGCAAAATAGTGACGCCCCGATGCTATTCCAGCAGAACCGTGGCATATTTTACCATCTGCCTCCGAAAACAGCTCATGCTAAAAGAGGATGAGAGAGGCATGGCCACCACCCATGAGGGAGAGAGCAGAAAGAGAGAGGTAGTGCACAAAGTTGGCCAGTGGAGGGATAGGCCCTTCCAACGTCCATGGATCTCAGGGCTCGCCACAGCCGGATCCGATCTAAGATGGCGCATGACCATACCTCCTAGAGTAGCGTTCTCCTTACGGAGAGGAGGGCCGAGGGAGGAGGCCATGGTCTCATCCCCACAATTTAATTTAAGAGGAGCCGCCCAAGACTGGCCTCCCTACTCCGCATCATTGAGCGGGCCACGCCGAGGAGAAGACCGCTATAGGGATGCGATCATACAGGAGTGTTGGAGAAGAGGGGAGGGAGGGTAAGAGAGAAGGAGGAGAAAAAGAATAAAAAGTCACTCTCATTATGATACTTCATTATGATGTTGTGAATATTGATATCAAGCCAACCATCCTCTCCAATGCGTGAACAGCTGAACAGATGAGCAGATTTTTTTTCTGTAGTCAGTCAAATAAAACATATTTCAGATGAACATTTTTTTTCAGTCAACAAAAAATATATTTTTGGAAAGTGTGTAACCCCACAAATGAAAACCAAACTTCAAATTTTTAAGTAAGTCCAAATTCTCATTAACATAATACAATAAGTGAATTTAGGATCACTGTAACTTCATGGAATTAGTACTGTAAATGCTTAATAAGCACACCAGACCCAAATTGCACTGCTTAGCATATGTTTCTATAGTCTGCCAGCTAACAAAAAAACTGGCAGAAGGAAAATTTCCTCCAATCCTGAACAAAGAAATATCTAAATTAACACACCAATTTAGGTGACTAATCAAATTTAGGTAACTATAGACACAAATTAAACATTTACCATATTAGGAGCTTAACATTTTCTATTCAAATGAATAAACATCATGCTACAGTGAGCAAAACAAGAAATGCAAACCGAACAAAAGTAACTTCAGCTAGGTTAATATGATGCCTTTCCGCAAGTAACATGAGGATATTTTAATGTCCAAATGGAGTTTCAGCTTCACAAGTTGCAGACAGAATGGATTATATTAATTACCATTACAATTGTTGTGTATACATTGATCTTACTAAGAATATATTCCCCATTTTTATTTAAATTTCAACCTACATGAAAAGGATTGCCCATTTAACTGAATTTTCATTCGTTTTACAAAAAAAATTATGCTAAGCTGAGAGCTTGTCTCCAACCAACACTTTATGAAAGAGCTCCTATGAAAAGAGATAACAAAAGTTGTTTCCTTTAAGGCGTTTGATACTGTGTATCATCTTCCTGTGTAGGAAATTGTAAAGACGTGGGTTTTGCTCACAAAGTTAACTATTATTTCCTAAACATTGGTCCTAAAAAATCTAATACGAGTTCCACAGTTTAATTTAAAGTTGCTAAAATTAAGACAAGGGTTTTGACCTTCGTCGAACTAGCCCTCTTTTACGGTGCACAATACTAGGGTATACTAGTGTTCCAAAAGTACTAGTATAAAAATATCCAATGGTCAAAAGTACTACTGAAAACTTCATATGTGGTATGGGTAGTAGTATACATGAGTAGTATAGATAGTATAAGGTGTATCATGATAAAAGGACACAAATAACATCACTATAGTAATTTTTTAACGCTAGTATAAAGTTAAAACACCATTCCATTTAAAATATCACTTTTTACAATGTCATATTACTAAATTATACATAATAATGAACGGTTAGATTCTATATATATACTATATACCACTAACTAGTTGTATTGTGTGCCGTAAAAGAGCTCAAACTATGAATCTCTAGGTTTTTTATTCCAGTTGTAATGATTTGTTGCACAAGTACTTATTAAAGAACGTGCATAGCACGCATTTCATTAAGAAGGGGAGAATTACAGTGAAACAACTTTAGGAGAAATCCTAAAGTTCATAGTTATGACCGGTGACAAACTGACAAAACTGATAGAAGAAAAGAGAACCAACACATAGAATGACACGAGAAAGGACAGAGGAGGAAGGCGACCAAGATGACGAGGGTTAGCACCGAGGGAGGAGGGGGAGAGAAGGAGGACCCAGAGGGATGCCACCATGCCACCACACCAAGATGCGACCTTGACTGCCATGGGTAGCGTGGCTGGCCGCCAACCGCCTGGGGCCGATAGCCGCCGCGGCTATCAACCGTCTGTGAGCCGCTGCAGCCATGCCCCACGTGGGGGTGTTGTACTACAAGCTGCTAAGGCTCCGCAAGGAGAGACCCTCCTGTGGGAGCCGAACTGTCGCGCCCCCGCTGCCCCCGCCATGAGGAGCCATGTCGTTGGCCATGCCTGGAGGTTGTGACCAGAGGAAGGTGTCCCACGAGAGGGGCACCTTGGTCAATGACCTAGGATTGGATGGAGGGTGAAAGTAATGAATATTACGCGGAATAGTAGATTGGATTGATAGAGGGGTAGGTGTACATATATATGGGTGAGGAGATCTTGGGTTCATAGAAATGTAAACAAACAAGATCTCCTCTACCCCTCTATCCTATCCGTGGTGGTAACTGCGCCAAGGAAACACACACACACACACACACACACACATATACACAATACATGTTGTCTAACACGCACTTGTAGTCGAATCGTCGAGGCACCGAACATTCAGACTGGACCTTGAATCTGACACTTAGGATTGCAGGCCCTTAGGGAAGATATCGATAAATTGTGAAGTGGTTGGTACATGCAGGACGCGGATCTCACCAAGACTAGTGTGCTCCCAAACAAAGTGAAGATCGATCTCCACATGTTTGGTGTTGTGTGACAATGAAGACATGTAGACAACAAGGTTGCAAAATACACTAAGGTAGCACGATACAATGAGAGTGAAGCTCAAGATGCAAATGTGCAACGATGGCTGCAACAACAACATTGATCACGACACGGTACTAGACATGGAAACTGTGTTCTGGCTCTTGGAGAACCAAGAGATGAGATTGTTATTGAGAAAAACAGCATAGCACGATGTGGACTTATGTATATCAGAACAACTAACCCAATCAGCATTAGAATAAATAACCAATAACCAAATCTTGTGCAGAGGATGTTCGAATCTCCAAACCAAGGTCCAATGTGCCATGAATGTACCGAAGGAGATGCTTCAGAGCAACAAGGTGAGGCTCCTGTGGATTGTGCATATGTAGGCACGCTTGTTGAATGGCATAAGCAATATCAGGCCGAGTGGAGATACTGCAATGCTCCCGCAAGATTCTGATAGTTAGTGCCATTAGCCAAAGGACCATATGTGGACAATTTCAGATTCAGATCGACGAGACTCGAGAGTGGTGCAAGGTTTGCAATATGTCATTCTCGCTCGGTCAAGGATCTCGAGCATAAATTGGCTCTTTGAGAGAAACAAACCAAAGACGCACCACTGAACATGCATACCCAAAAAGTGGTGATGAGGTCCGAGATCCTTCATGGAGAACTCCTGCTGAAGGGCACTAATGATGCAGCAAAGGAGAAATGTGGAGGAGGTAGTGAGAACAATATCATCCACATAGAGTAGGAGATAAACTACCATGACTCCATGATGGTAGATGAACAGTGACGTGTTGGTCTTGGCTTCTACAAAACCAAGCTTTAGAAGATGAGAGGCGAAGCAACTATACTATGCATGGGACAAAGTGCCATGGAGGAACGCGTTCTTCACATCAAGCTGATGGACACAGCGAGAGGCAACACGGTCCGGATAGTGGCAGGCTTGACGACTAGGCTAAAAGTCTATGAGAAGTCAACTCGCAGTATAGCTACGAAGAACCCAGACCGTACCGGGGCTGAGTACCACAAGATTCTACTTGATCTTGAAGACCTACTTCCTAGTGACCACATTAGCCCGAGACGATAGAGGAACCAAATCCCAAGTGCGGTTGGCGAGGAGAACCGAGTGCTCTTCCTCCATAGCCACTCGCCAATTTGGATCAGCGAGAGCAGCCCACAAAAGAGAAGGTAACAAAAACCTCATTTCTTGCAAGTGGTCATGGCATGTTGGTTGACTACTAGAGGTGCAGCAACAGCTCCTAGGCGGTAGCTAGGTGTCGGGCATCGGTGCAGAGGGCCCAATAGGCACCTCCCCCAAGGACACGACCGATGGTGCAGCGACTGCCAGGGCGAACCGCACGCATGGGCGAGGTAGGGAAGGGGACGGCAGGAGTAGACAAAGCTATGGTAGTGCACCAAGAGGAAAGGACACCTCATCAAAGATCACATTAGGGGAGATGATGATGCAGTTGGAGTGGTTGTCGAGACAACACTATCTCTTCTGGTGGAGGAGTATTTGAGAAAGACACATATATGGAGTTGAATGGGCAGAAAGCTTGTTGGGGAATTATAGCTGAAAGGTTAGGGTAACACTTGCAACCGAAAATGCTAAGATGCTTGTAGGTAAGTGGTATACTAAAAAGGGCAAAGTGGGGGTTCCCGAAGTTGAGCATCTTGGTGGGAAGGATGTTCAACAAGTACGTGGCTGTGCTAAGGGCCTTGACCCAATAGGAGGAGGGAACACTAGCCTGGAACAACTGGAGTGAACAACATTGTTAGTGGAATGGATGATGTGTTTGTCTTTACCATTCTAGGATGAGGTATAGGGACAAGACATGTAAAGATGGATGTTGTGGGTGAGGAAGAATGTGTGGGTGCTAGAGTTGTCAAACTCATGACCGTCACATCGAACTCTCGGATGGTGATGCCAAACTGTAGGCAACATAGGAGAAAAAAAATTGGCAAGAGTAAATGTCAAACTTAAGTTGTAAAGGAGCGGTGTTAATGGATGATAAATCCTTCAGTAATCAAGAGGGTCAAACTCACAGCAATTATTTGAAGTGAGCCGAAAATAGAGAAGATAAAGATGGTAAAACAAGGACATTATTAAGAAGAAGATGAAGATATTGCGCTAGTGGATGTAAAAAGACTATAGTTACACAATAAGATGAAGAAACTATGGCACTTTGATCAAAAGTAACAACCGACCCAAATAACAAGACTTTGAGATTCGGTTAGGTGATAAATTATAAGAGAGTTTCTGTGGTCAAAATAGACCCAATAACGACCAATAGTGATGATTCAAACTATGATTATAACGTGAAACTAGAAACATGAACTTGTTAGTTACTTGCTTTACCGAGTAGTCAACCATATCAAATGAGTTGGGAATTTTAATTTCTCCATAGAGTGAACAAGATATGAAGTGAACAAGGGAATAGAAAGAATAAGGATGATTATTATTCTTTAAAAGACACTTTTCCAAAGAAATTAAACACCGCCAGATAATGGATGGAAGATGAAGAAACCAAAGACGGCTTGAGAGAAAATGAATGGATACCAACGTCGGAGGTCATAAGGTTGGTGGTGCCAAAGTTGAAGTATCAATCACGTGTCGACGGTTGTTCGAGCGACTCAGTGCTGAAATTTGAAGCGACTCAGTGTCGATCCCACCTGGAAGACTACCAATAGGGTTGTAGTACCATGGTGGCAGTAGGGCCCAATGACCTTGAGGTCCAGCCAGCAGAGCATGGGGCTACTGTTGCACGAGCAACACCTGCTGCTGCCACCAGGAGCTGTTGTTGGTGGTGTTGTTGGGCCGCCATCTTCTGTTGTTGGACGAGGAGCACTTGGTGTTGTTGTAGGGGTAGAGGAGGGAGGGCCAGTCCAGGGGAACCCTTCGGGCCGGGCCACAGCTTAATTAGCATGTAGTACGCAGGCCAACCACTGAGCTTGGGGAGCTGACGACGGAGTTGGCAACACCGCCGATGCTGCCACCGCTACTGCTAGAGCCCATGCCACCACGCTTGCCTTCCCTCTTGTCGCACTTATTGCCGTCAAAAGGCGGCTGCTGCTTGGGTGGTAATGCCAGCGAACCTCCAGGGCCAGAGGAGGCAACGAAGGCCTTGACAATGCAAGTGGAGGCTTGGTGAAGATAAGCTCCTCAAGGAGCAGGGCACTCTGGACCAGGGTGGGTAAGGGGGTGCAAAGCCAAAAATGACGATCAATGTGCTTGTAGCGCTCGTTAAGCCCATGGATCACGTTCAAGATGATTGTCTTGTCGGAGATATGCTCGCCGAGGTTGTAGAGGGAGTCTGCCATAGACTTGAAGCGGCGGCAGTAGTCAGTCACAAAGTTCACCCTAGATGAAAGTGCGGAACTCTACATCGAGGTAGAGATCCCGCGTCTCGCAGTTGCGGAGGAAATAAGAATGATGGGCATGCCAGGTGCAGCAAGCAGTGGCGTCGTGTTCCATGATGTCATCAGCGAGCTTGATGGATATGGTGCCAATGAGCTACAAGCGGACCACGCAGTCCATGCAGATCCAATCCGGGGAGTCGAGGGCGACCACATCAGAGAAACTATGACCCTACACGGAGTACTTGCCGTGTGTCAAGAGGAATGCCTCGTGCCAGCGAGGGAAGGTCGAGGGGAACGGGCACATAGATGTTCTGAACCACCACTGACCTGGAGGGGGTTGATGCATCAGCTTCATGTTGGAGGAGGGCCTCCCGGGTGGGGCCGTCTGAGGTGACGGAGACGTCATCATCGGTAGCATCATCACGATGGTGATCGAAAGACAGCGAGGCCACCTTGGCACGCTCAGCAGTGATAAGGATGCGAGCAATGACGACGTGAGGCCCACTACATCGGCTCTACCTTGTCACCGCTCGCATCCTCGCAGCGTGGTATCGCAGGCCTCCTGATTGCATTTGGCAGTGGCGATGCGCTCTTCCGAAAGCAATGGGGTCAAGGGTGTTGAGGTCCTCAAGTCCAGAAGCTGCAACGTTGACAGCGGTGTCAGGAGAGGCGGAGGGGTCAGCCATTGGTGCAATGCCGAGGGATCAGGCGCAAGGGCTAGGTGGCATTGCACATTGAGGAATGGCGTCGGGCACACCAGGGTTGCACGAGGGCAAGATCAAGAGGAAGGTGAATCGGGGATTTATGCAAGGGTCATTTGACTTTTTCATCCTCAAGTTTGGCTGCTGATTTTATTCAAAACATTTATGCTAACATAGTCGAATTTTAAGTCATTCTTGAAGAACTTCCATTAATAAAGCAAGCTCAACAAAAAAAAATTAAAATTTTGCAAAAAAAAATTGAATAAGATGAGCGGTCAAATTTAAGGTTGAAGAAGTCAAACGACCTATAATTTGAAAAGAAAAAAGATCTCCACCACCAATACACACACGCACATACACAATACATGTTGTCTAATGGAGAGGGGAGAGAGGAAGGGACCTGGATGGTCGCTGCCATCGACATGCCGCTGCAGCGGCCAGCGGGCCACCTCGAGCAAGGGGGTGACGAATCTCGACCAAGGTAGTGAAGATCTGAGGCAAGAGCGGGGGGATTCGACAGAGGCATGGGTGGATCCGAGAGGTGACGAAGACCATGGAGGCGACGAGGAAACAACCATGGTGTTGGGTAAAGAGCAGGTGGTGGGGCACGAGCCAGCCCATCCCATAAATATTGCGGTGGTGGCTCGGAGCACATATTATATATTTTAATACATCGATTGTTTTAGTATATAATAATATAGAACAGAGCAATTTACTTACTTTGAGGCATTTGTTTTCTGTATCAGGTAGCTGGTCCCGATAAGGACGTTACTGCACAGCCACCTGTCCCTGCTGTCGTTGCACCACGGGAGGGATCTCGGACGGCCCTTGAGTCGATCTTGGGCAGGAGTGACCACGCGAGAGAGGAAGAAGAGATTCATGTACTGTTTTGTAAATGCTTCTATTAATTACTACATAACTGTAGCCACAGGTCCTCATATAACCATTTACTTACTTTGGAGGCATTTGTTTTCTGTATCAGGTTACTGCACGGCCACATGTCCTTGCTGTCGTTGCAAAAGACGAAACGGAAATCGGCAAGCTCGTCTGGCAAGCATACCACCATTCCTCAACTGCGACCATGTTCGAGTGCAAGGTCTGGGTCACCATCTCCCAGGGCGTATCGTCATTGCCAGAAGTGGGTGGCATGGTGGAAGAAGAATCGAGATCGACCTCATATTCATTTTCAGTAAAAGCCGAGGCCCAACAAGAAGAACTGGGATATGCACAGGGCCTGAAGGATAAGCTCCTGCAGTTTGCCAGTGGTAAAAAGGTTCTGATCGTCGTCATTGAAGTTGTACCCACCAATCTACAGCCATGGGAAGAGATTGACAAATTCATATGCTCCTCTGCCTGCTCTCCCACAGTGCGGTTATAATGGTCAAAAGAGACAGTGACATGCTCAAGAAGCTCTCCCTAACAAAACTCTAACCTATTCACTTGCCGGTTTTCACTCCAAGGAAGCCGAAGAGCTTATGCAAAGAAGATACAGCAGCGAAACTGTTGAAAAACTTGCGCTTGGCATCATGGAGAAATGCAAGGCGGACATCTTCTCCATGAGGCTTCTCCTCCATGTGCTGCACAGCAGGCCCAGCAGCATCGAGCACCAGCTGCAAGCCCTGTCCAGCAGCCGGGAACCTGAAGGACGCAATACCAGTGCGACCAGTGGGATGAAGTTTTACCAAATGAAGATCATGAAGCTATGCTACGATAACTTGACCCAGGTTTGCAGGAACTGCTTGCTCTACCTGTCTATCTTCCCCAAAGGAACATATATCATGAGGAAAAGCTTGCTCAAAAGATGGGTCGCCGAAGGCCAGGTGAAAGACGGAGACTTGAAGACAGCGCTCAAGATGGCTGAGCATTACTTCAACGAGCTCTTTGCTCGGGAGCTTTTCACGGATGTCGAGATGGATGCTGGGGGTAGAGTCAAGAGATTCAAGGTCCTGGATTCAGTCCATGACTTCATCACGGATGTCGTGAAAGACAAGAACTTTGGGGACCAGGGCCTGCCCCCGAACCTGGCTCACCACCTCTCCATCAACAATGGGATCAACTGGCAGCAGGTCCAGAAGAAGAAGCAGCAGCAACACCACACCAACACTAGTAGTGTCTGCAGGTGCCTCTATTCAAGTACAGAAGCATATCAGGATCTACTTGGTGACAAAGACATTGACATCCTGCCATTTCTGGAGCTTTTTCCTAGATATTCTAGGGTGGGCCAACTCAAGGTGATGGACCTAGATGGATTGAAGTTGGAGCATCGTCACCTCAGAAACATATGCAACAACCTTTTCAGGCTCAAGTACTTGAGCCTCCGGAGAACAGATGTAACCATGTTGCCCAAGGAAATCAACAAACTCAACCAGTTGGAGACGCTCGACATTCGTGAAACCAAAGTGCAGAACCGGACCACACGTCACCTCCTGCTCCCAAAGCTCAAGCATCTAATTGCTGGCTGGAGTTATGGTGACAATAATGGGATTCGTTCTGTGGAGATGCCTCGATATGTTGGGAAGATGGTAATGATGGAGGAGCTGTCCCGTGTTGAGATTCCACTGGATGGTTTGGACCAACTCAAAGATGCCGGGACGCTGAAGCACCTCAGGAAGTTGGGTGTTGTCCTTCAAGCTAAGGAAGACCATGTCAAAGAATTGATCCATGTCATCAGCAGGCTGAGCGAGTGCCTCCTCCATCTGTCAGTTTGGGTGAAGCCAGCAACTGCCACCACTGGTGATTCCGCAGTCACGACGACAGCGGACCTTCACAAGTACATGGACATAGCGCCTGCATGTTTTACCCCAATTACCTTGAGAGACTCAGCATCACCGGCATCACAGGGCAATTACCCAACTGGACGAAAGGACACCAGAATCTTGTTGAGGTATCTCTTCGTGAAACATCATTGCAGGAAACTTCCTGCGATTCCTCGGACAGCTCGGCAAATTGAGCTGCCTTAGGCTCAGTGCAAGTCGTACATCGAGGACAAGGTCTGCCTCAAGAGCCAGGAGTTCCAGGCTCTCAGGTTTATTGTGATTGAGGAATCCAGAATCACCAGCATCACCTTCGAGCACGGTGCAGCTCCAATGCTTGAGAAGATTGTGTGGAAGTTCAGTACCATAGAAGCATTTCTTGGAATCCACCACCTTACCAAACTGGAAGAGCTGGAACTAGAAGGTGACTCTGTCCCAGGGAACGTGAGCAAGGACGTTGAAGCACATCGAAACCATCCATCTCTCAAAATTAAAAAAACCAATTGATGCCAACCGACAGTAGAGGCAAGGTTTGCTTGGTTTGTATATGTGTGGTTATTATTTGCGCTTGTCAGCTTGTGTATGGACTGTGGAGTTTGTGGGTGTGTGTGTGTTTACTTCTCAATATTTGCAAATTGGACCCATTATGTAATGTGTTACATGCACATGAAGTCATGTTTGGTTGCTGAAAGTGCGAAATTTGTCATACTTTCTGCTATGAGCGCGAGCTTTTGTCTAACTGCTGCATGCATTCATATATCATTATAGGAAATATTAGATCTATATATACCATTGGAAGATTGCAAAGTTAGATACTATCATTGGTGTCTGCCTTGCGTGCCTTCTTTTCATGCTTTAGTCAAATGTCTTTACATGTGGATCGCTAGTTGCAGTCAAAAGCTGCTAATGGTCCTTTCAAAACAAAATTAAAGCTAGAAATTGTTCGGAAAACGAACAAAAACCAGCCCCAAACAGTAACATTGATTATGTATTCTAATTCCTACAAACTACCCAGATCCAGTCCATCATCTGCAGGAACCAAGCCAAACTAACCTACGTAGGAGTGTATATGTAGTAATCCCCAATCCTGAAACGGTTTCAAGATGTACATGGATCGAATTCCTCACCTCGGGTACGGTGCTGCTGCTAGCGACCAGCTGCCGAAGAGGATGCCTCCTGGTCCAGGACAATGAGGTACGGCTGCGGTAGATGAGGAGCACTGGAGCAGACGAGGAGCAAGACGACATGGGCAGTCGTGGGTCGCGGCAGAAGGGCGCGCTCCCTGGATGTCGACGGCCGCGCGAGGCATGGAGATCCGGTAGTGGAGGACGTCAGCGGTGAGGTACCTGGCGGCAGCGAAATGGGGGAGGACGACGATTGGTATTTTTTTAGATTGACCACGATTGAGAAATGGGAACGGAGGCGAAAGGGCACACGTATCGTAGTGGTTACAAGAGTCTCGGTAGCATCTCAGATCCTGAGTTCGACTGCTTGTGGAAGCGAATTTCTTAAGATTTAACGGTGGTAGGCGGCGTTCCGTCAACAATGAGACGCTTGTAGTGACTTCTGCCAATCTTGAGGATTTGCCGGGCGTCTTCAAGACGCTCCTAGGGTTAGAGTT
>CP053457.1:149143608-149254117 GCA_022644695.1 Cenchrus purpureus
GAAAACAATACCTCAATCTTATCAGTTCACTTCATACTGATAAGAAAAGGTTTCCTGGTGATGAAGCTGCTTTCAAGCTGATTTCTGAAGCTTATTCTATCCTGTACGTATCAATGAAGAGATATAGGTATGACATCAAAATGAGCAGAAATGTATTTTGGACCAAGTGCCCATCTTGTAAGACACAATATCAGTACTACTTCCGGATCCTGAATAAGAAGGTCTACTGCCAGCAATGTGGAAGGAGATTTTTTGCATTGGAACAGGCCATGCCCACTTCGTTAAGTGCACCGATTCCTGTGAAATCATTTTGTTGCAGTCAACAAGGCCACGATGTGAAGCCTCCTGCGGGCCAAGTTGCGGATGTGGAAATTCAATTTTCAACACTGAATCAAGATAGGTCTTCAGTTCCAACTGAAAATGATGATATGCATGCAAGGGTGATGCCTGATCCTCCTAATCCAAACATGGTTGGTACGCACAATTCTGGTATAGAAGATGCATTATCAGTGGCAGATGCTACACAGGTTCCTAGTTCTGCAAAGCATTCTTCTGCGTGTGAAAAAACAGATGAGAAACCAAGTATTGGTCAGTCAGTGATGTTACGTGAGGGAGTTGGAATTCAAATGGAAAACAATAATACAGGAGCACGATCTATGCCATACTCTGCTGATCCTAAGTTTATTGACCTAGAGAACTTGGGTACAGTGGAGGATGATGAAGTGCTGAGTGCTGCAGCGGAGACAGGTAAGAGAAAGCAAGGTGCTGATGAAAACACTATCCTGAGCTCAGATAGCAACAAGAGGCAAAGGAATAATGATTCGCCGTCAGCTCATGTTGACACCAGCTGCAAGCAAATATCAGATGATGATGCCACCAGTGCTGACAGACAACTAACTCCTCCAACTCATGCGTCCAGCAGAGCACACATGAAAGAGAAGGTAAAAACCACAGGTGCATGTTACCAGGACACAGATTCTTCTCCCGAACAGGATACAACCTTGCAGGAAAACACCTGTGGTGCCAATCAACTCAGCAGCGACCAACCCTCCCCCTGTATTTATAAATATACCGATCCTGAATTCCACAGATTTGAAGAAGACCGCTCGCCTGAGATGTTTAAGTGTGGGCAGATATGGGCTTTGTATGATGCTGCTGCTGATACATTCCCCAAGCTCTACAGCTGTATAACAAAAGTTGAGCCAGATCCTTTTGCGGTGCGTCTGATCTGGCTCGAGGCCTGCCCTCAGAAGGAGCAGGAGAAACAGTGGCTGGAGCAGGGGCTATCCATCAGCTGTGGCACATTCAGAGTTGTGAATCGGGGAGCTCGGTACGACACGACTTGCTGCTTCTCTCATCTGGTCGAAGCCACCGGAGCCAGCACACTGTTCGATGTTGAGATTCTTCCACAGGTAGGCGAGGTCTGGGCCATGTACATGAACTGGGCGCCTGACTGGTCTCCTTCCAGCATCAATGCTTGTGAGTTTGCTCTAGTTGAGATCATCGGTCGCAGTGAAGCTGGCACAAAGGTTATGTTGCTAACAAAGGTTGACGGTTACGTTGTAGTGTTCAGACCCGACAATGGAAGGGGGCTGTTGGAGATCCCTACTGGTGAAAACACGAGGTTCGCACACCGCATACCTTGCTTCCGTCTGATTGGAGAAGGAGGCAGCGAGCACCGTGTCCTGTACAAGCTGGATCCTCCTTCCGTCCCTAATGGTTTCCTGTGCAGCGACCTGCGAGGACACCCTGTGACTTGCAAGTGTCTCTAGTGGACTGATCTTGAGGTACTGGTAGCATTGATCAAACCTTTCAGATTTTTTATGTGCCTTCGATTTGATATTGGCATTGGATGGTTACGCAGAGGCTTCCCTGTTCATTGTCAATTTGCAGCGCTTTTAGGGAATTGTGGTGCCTGCATTATGTCTCTAACCTGGAGAGTTGATTTTAGCACTGGTAGTACATTGTAGTACTACCTAATACACCAGCGTTTGTGGAAGAATTTTACAGTTTATAGTTGAATTTTAGCTCTGAAAGTTTCCCTTCAAAGTCTCTTTATTCTGTCCAAACATAAAGATACCCTGTTTTTAAGAAATTTTCAGAGCTGAGCATAACCTCTCGTTTTTGGGATATTAGGAAATAGGGAAATTTGGATCCATACCATTAAAAGATCCCAGAATTAGATATATATCATTGCTAGTCAATGACATGTGGGGTCAATGGTATATATCTAAACTTTGAGATCTTTTAATGTTATGGATCCAACTTATCCCATCAAATTTCTAGTTACCGAGTAGCAAACCCACCAAATTAGGAAGTGATATAGTTACTGCATTCATTTTTTTTTTGTTTGCCTAGTCCATGGTCTTTTGGCCACATTGGATGCTCATCCAATGAACCAGGCAGGGGCCGTAGCTAGGAATTGGAGGCCCCGGTGGGACACGCAAATGTTGCTGCAAAATTAAAGTTGAGATTCATTCACAACAAAACTATCAAGAGAACATCATTTTGAAATTGGACCATCACTTCTTGCTTTGTATCTTCTAACACTTCTCACAACCAAATCATTACTTCCTATTTCTCCAATGGAACAAATATTTTCCAGTTGGGATCAATGTAACAAACACAAAATAAAATATTTAGGTTTTAAACAATACAAGAATCCTAAGCTTAATTAAACTACTATATGTAAGGTAGGAAAGGAAGAAAATTAATTGATCCTAGGCTTAATTAAATTCCCTTTTCCAAAAAAAGGAAAGGAAAAAATAATTGATCAAACTTAAGATGCAAGCCGCATGGGCCAAGAGTCAGTGCGGGCATGATGGGTCGTCGAACGGGCGACGCTATCTGATGGGCCCCGCGGAACGGTTCCGCCAACCTCGTTAAGGCGCACCCCAACCATATGGGCTGTCTTGTTGCATGGGCTTTATGTGGGTTTTTTCCTTCACTTTTTTTAAACAAAATGATGAAGCTCATAGTATTGATTTTGATAAATTGAATTGATATTTTTGTAAATTTGAGTGAACTTATTCACAGCTGTTTTTATTGATTTATCTTGTATTCTTTTCTTGTGTTGTAAAGAATCGTAGGGTCGGGATCATTTCATTCCAGCAGGGATCGTGCAGAAGCAAATAGAGATGCTATAGAAAAATAAAAATTAAGATACTTAGCTGTCTGATGAATTGGATATGCCTATGGAACCCTAAACTTTTAAGATCACACTCTCACAACTCGCTTACATGAAAATTGCAACCTTTGCAGAGAAAAGAAATTCCAAAGAAATTAATGCAGCCCGAGTACCACTCCCATCGACACATCCGGACCGTCCGATCTGGAGATGGAATCCGAGCTTCCTTTCGAGCGAAGCAAAACCCAAGCCGAAGTCTCCTGACTCGCCCGTGTCCTGACTTCGCCAAAGTTTGCTTAATCCCAGCCGTAATCAATCACCTAGACAAACCGCACCCGAAACAGACAGCGAACGCCACGAGGGACTCCCGATTCGCCGCCGTCCACGTGTCCCGACGGACGGCCCGGATCCCTCCGCGCAGTGGAGCAGGTGGCCCCTCCGTCGCGTGCTACGCGCACACACCGACCTGGCCGACGTCGCACGCGCACGGCTTTCGCCTCCATCTCCACCTCATCGCCTCCCTCAAATTCCCTCCTCTTCTTCTTCCCCCCACCACCTCTGCGTCGCCGCTCAGATCGAATCCCCCGCCGCTCGCCGCTCGCGGGCACCCGATCGGGCAGCCGCCTCCCACCCCTCCCGCGCCATGTCGATGCTGGATGCTTTCTTCAAGGGCGGCGCCGGCGGCGGCTTCCGCGGCGCCAAGTGGTAAGAACACGCCCGGGGGTTTCTGCGTCTGGGGATCTTGCGGGGCGGGCGTTTCCATTGTTCGATTCGCGTGGGGTTTTTTTTTAAAAAAAAAAATCCTGACTGGGTTTCCTGGTGTTTGCGTGTCGGTGGTGTGGACGGGGATGCAGCAAGACGCTGCTGAAGCTGTCGATCCCGCGGATCAAGCTGCTGCGGAACCGGCGGGAGCTGCAGCTGCGCCAGATGCGGAGGGACATCGCCAAGCTCCTCGAGGCGGGGCAGGAGGCCACCGCGCGGATCAGGGTACGGTGGATTGATTCAGTAGTGCTTCGGGTGGATTCAGTAGGCCATCATATTGGGGGGAGTACTTACTTCAGCAGGCCTGGCTAACTAATTGGATGCTGCTGCTGCTGGTACTACAGGTGGAGCACATCATCCGGGAGGAGAACATGATGGCCGCGCAGGAGATCCTCGAGCTCTTCTGCGAGCTCGTCGCCGTCCGCCTGCCCATCATCGAGGCCCAGAAGTTCGTCCCTCTCCCAGCTTTACATTTCACTACTCATAACTGCAGGTGCTGTGGTTCATGCGGTCAGTTGATATAAGGATCATGGGGGCATTGCAATCTTGTTGTAGCTTGATTGGCCCTGTACTGTCTAAGTGTGCTAGAGCAGCAGCTCGCTTGGGATTTCTAGAGACCTGTAGGCTATTGATTTTGTTGACCAAGAACTTTTCAGGCGCTTTTTTGTTATGTTCTGGTTGATGTGGGGTGGCCACTTTAGAATTGGCATCATTGTAATCTCCAGTTAGTGGTAGGTTGGTTGCTAATTTTGTGGTTCAGTGTGCCGCACCACTAGTGCCGCCATTATTAAACTTTAAGATGGTAGATTTCTTTACGGTTTGTATAATGTGTTAGTTTTCCATAGCGCTAACTGTCATACCTAAATATTACTTCACTGCTGTAGTGGATTATGATTTATGTCTGTGTTGGTTCCATCCATAATAGGATTATCCATCTGTTTTAAACAATGTGCTCCTCGCAGAGACTTGTGGCCCCCCAAAAGGCATTAGGTGTCATGTTCATATCTCAAAAGGAGAGACGATCATTCTTGTATCCCCTGCATTCTTATATTCCTTCTTTGTTTTTATGTGTGTTGTCTGTTGGGAGGGGATGTCAATTCCAGCTCTTAAATATAAAAGGGTTACATTAGATGCAAAAGTGATAAAGCTGTTTTGTGTACTAAAAAATGTAATTAACATATTGCAATAATTCTGTAGATTTGCAGATGACTGTGACTGATTTGTGTTTCTTTGTTGCTTGCTTCAGGGAGTGTCCTATTGATCTCAAAGAAGCAATATCCAGTATCTGTTTTGCTGCTCCAAGGTGTGCAGATCTGCCTGAACTGATGCAAGTTCAAATGATGTTTGCTACTAAATATGGCAAGGAGTTTGTTGCTGCAGCTTCAGAGCTGATGCCAGATTGTGGGGTCAATCGGCAGGTCATATGACACTTTTAATTGGAAGTAATTTAATCATGCTATCTGATAGTTTGAATGTCCATAACACTTGAGAACTGATTCTTTTGCAGATAATTGAACTTCTTTCTATTCGTCCTCCTCCTGTCGATGTAAAGTTGAAACTGCTGAAGGAGATCGCTGAGGAGCATGAAGTTGATTGGGATCCATCAGAGACGGAAACAGAATTTCTCAAACCTCATGAAGACCTATTGGTAAATATATATTTCTGCACAATTAATAATGGTTAGTTGTGGTTCAGTAATTTGAAGCTCACTTTATACACGGTTTCCCTTCTTAGAATGGTCCGACCTACTTCAGTGGTTCCACGTTACCTCTTCCTAAGGAGAAACATGAGGAAACACTAGCAAGTGCTGCAGTGCAGCCTGATGAAGATTATGAGTCAGATACTGGTCTTGAGTCACTGGATTTGCCTGAAGTCCCAAAAGCTGCTATCCGTCCACCTACTGATGCCCCATCAACCCCAGATATTGGTGCACATGATCAAAGCTCCCAATCAACTCCTCATGAATTCTCAAATCCCAATTTGCCTTCAGTCCCAAAAGCTGCAGTTCGTCCACCTCCTGACGTACCATCGACCCATGATATTGGTCCACATGCTCAAACCTCGCAGTCAATTCCTCATGAATTCTCAAACCCAACCGACTTGGAGGAGAATCCAACAGCTGATGGTATTTTTAAGATTCAAATGAAAAGCTTAGAACATCTTATTTCTGCACAATCTGCTCAGGCAAGCATGCCAGATTCGCCAAATGAAAAGAAGCAATTTATTCCTTTTGCGTCGCCACCGCCAGTTGTTGCTACTTCTTCGATGGAGAAAAATGAATCAATCCCCTCACCTTCTCCATCTCCTCCAGTGAAGCCAACAGAACCAGAAATCTTCACAAAGGAAATTGATGAAGTACCTCCTACTGATTACATGTTCTCGAGACATTCGGAACAGGTGCACACATTCTCACCTACTGGCAGTGGGGCAGAAATAGACTTGGACGATGTATTATCTGCTGCTCAGACAGCAGCTGAATCAGCAGAGCGAGCTGCATCAGCGGCCCGTGCTGCTGCAAACCTCGCACAACTGCGCATTGCAGATCTAAAGAAAAATACCAAGTCTTACAGTGATGGTGTCCCAAAGGAAAGCCATCATCAGTCCGAGGCAGCACAGAAACCAGTATTTGATCACCAGGACTCCTTTACCAATAATACACAGGACTATATGCCTTCCCATGTACCACAGAGGTCCCCGTCTTTGGAGGATGACCCCTATTTCTCCTACCCCAACCTGTTCTCGCCACCGAAACCATGAGGATGGAAACTACTGGTTTGCAAGTAGTTTGTTCAGCATAGTTTGAAGTCTCTGTGATGTCACTTCAGTTGTTTGGTCATCCTGTATTTGGCTGTCGCCCGGAAAATTCTTTGTATTCTGAGTTGATATGAGGACTACAGGAGACTACTGCATTGTTACTAGGTTACTATACCTGTCTGGTTGAGTCAATGTAAATTGTACATGCGTGCTGTTTGTATCAGGTTTCTGAAACATTTATGCAGTTCCACAGGTAATAACAGAAACTGAATCTTAGCAAATAATATTCCTTGTCATTTGTTGTGGAACTCGCCTGTAGATAATTGTTGGACTCCACATGTTTGTTCCGAGCGCTTCGAGCACAGTGATATGTTCTGCCGTCCTCCTTAAATATATGATGTTTGGGATAAGCAAATTAGTTCATTTTGGGACTGATTTTTGGTTCGTGATTCTAGGAGAATTTGCCAATGTGTTTTCCAGTAAAGGGCATTATTCTAGGAGAATTTGTCAATGCGTTTTTCGGTGAATGAAGATCTATTACATCGCTCGATCAGGTAATGCTGCACACAGAAGAGTATCTGATTGCATCATCAAGACACCACATTGTTTTGTGTTTGTTTGAAGCGAACTGTAAAGCAATACTGTGAAATCGGATTCGGCCTATCCTAAATTTGATTTCGAGAATTGGATTCGTAACATTAAAAGATCCACACTATAGAAAATAGTGTTGAAAGATTGAACTTTAGATGGAATTTTCCATATTAGGTTTGTTTGGCCCAACGGCTCTTGGACCCACCGCCTTAGACCTTGCCCTTGGTCAGCTCATGAGATGGACCTATAGATGTCTAACTTGACCGCCCAGCATGACACTACACGAACACGGTTAAGGCATGACACAATTAGGCACTAAGGTTATTCGTGTCGTGTCATGCCAACACGTTGTGTCGATGCTTTGGCCCAGACACGACACGAGCATCACTTAGTTGTGTCGTGCCGGCACGGCGACACGGCCAAGACGTCAGGTCGCGGCCGGGCGCTGGCCCATGCACTGTCGGTTGGAGAAGAGAGAGGAGAAGAGGTGCACAGGTGTTGGGGAGGTGGCCCAGGCTGTGCCACCCACCAGCTCATGGTGGCGGAGAGCCGTCAGCGGGAGAAGAGGGAGTGGGAGGCGGACGGAGGTGTTGGAGAGGTGGCTCAAGTTGTCGGTCATCACCATCAGCTAGCAAACCGACATTAGTCGTGTTTAGATGGGCCACCCCTTTTTCGTGTCGTGTTCGTGTTGGCCCTGCGCGCTAAGATCGCGGCCCAAACACGGCCTATCTATCGTGTCGTGCCGGCACTGACACTATGACATCGTTTCCGTGTCATGCATCGTACCACCCGTCGTGTCGAGTCCATCTGTACATCTATAGATGTATGTACCACCCCATTTTGCTATAAACAGAGGTGGAGAGGAACGTATTGCTCATCCATCAACATTCTTATCCACTCACCCTCACGTCTCTTAGTTCTCACGTTTTCTTGAAGTTTTGCTCAAGTTCTAGGGCAACAGTTCTGGTATCCATTGATCTTTTTGCTGAATATTGGTGGCCAAGCTTTGGGGAACAACTTCCCGGTAAGAGTCCATTCGTTTTCACTAACATAACCTGATTGCAAGTTGTTCCTATTCTTGCTTCCGTACACCATGAATGGGTTAGGAATCGGACGCCTCTTGCGTCAGTCTGGGCCTTTCACTATTTTGTAACCAATGACAATGAAATTATTTTGTAACCAATGACAATGAAATTATTACTAAACCATTTTCTCTATGCACGATTTAAATATATAATTAGTACGAGATAAAACAAAATATAACCAGCGACAGAGTCAATCAACGAACCACCACCCTGGCTCTCATGGTAGCCCCTGCAAGCCCCCCTAGAAATTTTGAGGAAGGAGGAAGAAGAGCCCCCTACAATCTAATTCTTGACTTCGCTACTAAATATAACATATTGCACATGTTATTTGTTGAGTTGTCTAATGTACCTGCTCGTCCTCTCGTCCTTATTGAGAACGAACCTCGTAATATTGACATACTACCAAGTTTTTTTTTTGAGAATACATACTACCAAGTATTTGAGCACCATCGATTGCTGCATGTCGAGGCAGACGTGCGTGCATCAGCACGAATTTTTTTAAAAAATGTGGTAGATGGTACTCCGTCTGTCCCATAAAAAAGTGCAATTCTAGTTTTTTTAGAACAGATTAGTGGTGGCGCGAAAAGATTATAGTATCCCTATTTTTTAGCCACATGCGGTAAATTTTTGTATGCAAATCAGATCTGACTATTGAATTGGGTAGGTAATCAGATCTATTTTCTAGGATTGCACTTTTTGTGAGATTTTTTTTCAAATGTTAGGATTGCATTCTTTACGGCAGTGGCGGATCCACCAATAGGGCAAGGTAGGGCAGCCGCCCTAGCTATTGCCGGCGGCGAGACCCCCTCCCTATACCTCCACGATCGAGCTCCCCGTCTTGTGCGCAGCGTTGAATCTCGGAGATGAACAGATGAATCCGTCTCGCGTCGTCTACTCGTCTGCCGATCCTTCTTTGGGGAAGACAGGATGGGTATTGACTGATGGGCCTTCTATCTTAGTATTGGGCCGTCCTATTGTGGGTCCAGCCAAAGCTAACTAGTGCTGTAAAATGGATCAATTCCCCGTTCTCTATTTCTTTCCATTTGACGACTCTTGAGGATTTGCTTTGAGTTTTGGATCTTCAGGGTGCGCACGAGGACCTAATCTCCTATGTATAATTAGATAAGAAGGTGTTTATCTGAGACTCAATAATAAAAGCACAGTTTATAGTTTCACTTTGTTCTATGATAAATTTATCTAATCTAATTTTCTAAAAGGATCCCTGTCACTTGATTTTGTTTTCAATGCAATATACGGTAACATGCTTTAGCTATAATATATGAGTGCTATTCTCAAGTAATTTGTGCGTAGTAGGGAAATGTATCACATGTCATTCAAATACTATTCTGAACTGGAAGTCGTTGTGGTTTGCAATTTGGAAAGAAGAGAGTACTACATAGGTTCCAAATTGTAAGTCGTTTTGACTTTTCTAGATTTATAGATATTATTATGCATTTAGAAATACACTATATCTAAATATATTGCAACAACTATGCATTTAGAAAAGCTAAAATGACCTACAATTAGAACGGAGGGAGTACTATTTTTCATCCTTCACTACTAGGGAATGAGGCTTCCATCCCAGGAAGAATTTGACATTAGTACCGGTTATTTCGCCCCCCGTACTAATGTCAAATAGAACCGGTATTAATGTTCCGTGCGAAAAAAGGAGACGTGTGAGCCATCTTGTGACCAACATTAGTACGGAATGCTCGGAGCCCCTTGAAATGGCATGTTCTTGTTTTGAGTCAGCTAAATGTTGCGGCCTGGAGCTACTTTTGTTTGCCGGCTCTGCGATCCAAGATCCAATTCTTGGGGGGGCTCAACTTCTTCTTCCTCCTCCTCTTTCTTCTCTTTTCCTTCTTCCTTCTTTCTTCTTCCTCCTCTTCACCTATGTATGGAATTTGTAGGGGCTTGGGGGCTTCCATGGAGTTCATGGGGGGTAGGGGCTCAGCCCCCGCCCCCACGGTGGATTCGCCTCCGCGATCCATGTACCTCGGCGTCAACAGCCAGCTTTGATGTGACACATTAGTACCGTGAGTATTACAATCCGTACTAATGTGAATGTTACATTTGTACCGGACAAGAATACCACCTGCACTAATGTAACAACATTAATACCGATGTATTTTCTGAGCCGGTACTAAATCATGTCCCCCATCACGGCGTGATGACGGGCACGCGCGTCCCCCCGCAGCTCCTTTAATTTATCAAGTCCCGGGCCCGCTTTTTCTCTCTCTCACAATCCATCTTCACCTTCGCAGGGCGGCGAGTGGACGCGGAACTAGCAGGCACGCGCGGCCGAGATCCAGCGCGCTGCGGGTCGGACGCGGATCAGTCGCCTAGCCTTCCCGGCGGGGCTCATGGGGGAGGCCGGCAGTGGCCTTGGTGTATGTGGGATCTCGATCATGTTGTTGTGATTTCGAGGTCCCCGGCTTGGTGTATGTGGATCTGGATCTGTTCTTGTGATTTCTTTGTGGTGGCTTGAATCTGATTGTTGTGAGATGAGATGGAGATGAATATTGTGAATTTTCTATTGTAAATGTTGTGAATTTTGTGTATTGTAAATATCTTGTGAATTTTGTGAATGAGAAGATGAATCTTGTGATATAATTTGAGTTGTGTTAGTGAGATGAGATGAGAATATAGAAAATGGAAAATATAAAAAGAAAAATAAAAATAAAAGGAGAGGGGACGGAGGGGAGGCACGGGACGGAAGGAGAGCCAAACGGACGTGACGGAGAGGAGGTATTAGTACCGTTTTTTCACCCCGGTACAAATATGACTTCACACCGGTACTAAAAGGGGTGTAGCACCGGTACAAAAGGTGCTTTCTCTAGTAGTGTTGCATTATATTCCGCCCTACCTTAAATTATATTCTGGCTCCGCCACTGCTTTACGGGACTGAAGGAGTATGATATTATGATGGTATGTAATCGTGACCACGGAGGAAGCTTTAGTTTCTATATAAACGGATTGTTTCTCTAGTACGGAGCAATATTTTCTTAAAGGTAAACTGCTAGGAAAAGGAAATAAAAAAAATTCCTCCGCATGTTCGGTTGACCGCTCACAAGCCGTGTCCATTTTTGGGGTGAGATGCCGTTTGCTTCCCCCAGCTCGTTCAGGCAGGCCTGCTGCCTCTCCCTCTCCCTCTCCCCTCCCTGCGCCGAACAAGACGGAAGACTCCGGCCGGCCGATTCACGCCTGCCTCGATCCAAACCGCCGCTTCTCCACCTCGTCGTCTCCCCTCGCTGAACGCCGCCGCCGGCGACCCGTTTCGGGCTTCTTCCTTCCTGAGGTAAACGAACCCCTGGCTCGCGTTTGCTCTCTGTGCTTGTTTCGTTCCTTCTCCCTCATTCCTTGAAGAGAGAATTAAATTTGTACCATTAAAAGATCCACGCTATAGAAAAAAATACCATTATATTGAAAGATTGAACTTTAGAATAGTAGCATTGAAAGATTGATCCGTTATTATTAGTATATGTTGTCTAATGTGAAAAAGGTTTCTCTAACATGTTCGTCTCAAGAATCGTACAGATAAACCAATTTTTTTGTTAGTTTTTTCACCTTCTCATTCATTTGCGAGAATATGTATAGATTTCTTTCGGCAGCTGATTCGGTTGTCAGACAGCTTCTGCATGCTTGCAGGTTCTGATCGCACGAATTAAACCGCAATGGACCTTCCGGTAGCGGATCCCGGAACAGAGAGAGGCGAAGGCCCGCTCCTCCAATGCCCGTACTGCGATTCAGAGGCGATGCACAAACTAGCCCAGCTCCTCCTCCCCGGCCTCGCCGCGGTCTGCGTCGACAGCACCACCGGCGATCTGTTCCGGAAACCCTCCGTCGTCGCCGTCGAGCTGAGGGACGAGATGGTGGACCACATCACGGCGAGGAGCGACACGTTCATCGCCGACGCCCTGATCGAGTCCGAGGCGAACCAGGAGACCGAGAAGGAGATGCCGGACGACCCGTTCGAGATCGTCTCGATCTTCATGGACGATTTCAGCAGCACCAAGAGGAACATCATCGGCCACGTCTCCGGCTGGCTGCTGAGCGACAGCCGCGAGGACAAGATCGACGACTTCGTGCAGGAGATGGAGATGACACGGTTCTGGCCGCTCGACAGGAGGGAGGCCATCGCCGAGGTGCTGCTCAAGAACGTCGACCTCAAGACCAAGTTCCACTGCCCCGAGAAGTACGAGAACGAGGAGCGGCTCGCTGATCACAAGGAGCAGTGCAGCTTCAGACCTGTCCGTTGCCCCAACGATGGGTGCCGAGCCATGGTTTCTGTCCGCTGCATGAAGGATCACGACGCAGCTTGCCCGTTCAAGGTGCTTCAGTGTGAGCAGAACTGTGGGAAATGCCTCCTGAGGCGTGATATGGACAGGCATTGTGTCACCGTGTGTTCGATGAGGCCCATGAAGTGTCCATTCGGCTGTGATTGCTCGTTCCCTGATCAAGATCTTGAGAAGCACTGCTTGGAGTTTCTTCAGGAACATTTGGTTAAGGTCCTTAAGGTCATTCACAAGAAAGGGCATTCGGATCAAGAACTGAAGGAGCTTGCTCAGAAGCTAGAAAAGGTGTCGCTTTTGATCTTTCTGCATTACATTTTATATGTCATTTTATTTGCTGACAATTTTTTTTTGTGAAATCAAATGCTTGTGTTAGCTGAGATTATTGCTAGTCACTTTTTTGTAACTGATAATGCATTCCATTTCTATGCAGTATGATGAACAAGGTAAGCTTGCTAAAGCTCGGGATGCGAGACCTCTTACTAATGTTGTGAAGGACCTTGAAGCAAAGATGAAAGGTGAACCCTCGAGTTAAAGGGGCCTTTTATACATCCAGACCTCACAACATGGATAATGATACGGTTTAATTAGTTGAAGTTTTTTTTCCTATGGGCAGCATACGAAAGAAGAATATAAGCTCTGCTCTATTTTTACTGTTGCAACAATTTTTTATTCCCTCTCCCATCGCAGTAAAATCAATTTGCCAGTATGTATATTTTTTTTCTATTTCTATATGTACCTGCAATTTTGTATGAGTATACTGTTTGTTTTGGTTATAAATAAAAGAATGCATGTAAATATACTGTTTTTTACATACATGGTTTCAAAAAAGGGTTAATTGGAAATATGCCATTACAATTTTTAAGGATAGGAGATCTGCCATTAAAATTTGCCTAATTGGAAATTTGCCATTGCAATTCAACCACACGCCGAAACTTGCCATTGCAATTCGGAGCGATATTAGAAATTTGCCATTCAATTTCGGCGTGTGGTTGAACTGCAATGGCATATATCCAATTCCACGAATTGTAATGGCATATCTCAGAACGTCAAAAGTTGTAATGGTATATTTTCAATTAACCCTTGAAAAAAACACAAATTTCAGTGATACAAACTCCTTCAATACATTGTGAAGCCATAGAAGAATTGTATTAAAGTAAATATAGTTTATGAGACTTGGTCAAAAATTATAGTTTTGGAGACAAATCTACTGGATCAATTGTCAATGCTTAATCTCAATGTGCAGGAAGTAACTGATCATCATACTTATGTTTTAACACGTTAGTTATACACAGCACAAAACATTAGTGTCAGTAATTAGTATAATGGAGAAATGACCTCAATGTCGTCCTTCATGTATTGCCATGTTATTTATTATTATTATTATTATTATTATTATCATCATCATCATCTGCTAACTGTTCGATGCGGGGAGGGCGACGACTGGCGCAGGGGGAGGAGGACCGGGATAGGGGCGCGCGACGTTGGCCGCTGGGGTAGGGGCGCGGGCGGCGCTGGCTGCCAGAGCAGGTGGCGCCGCCGTCAGGCAGGCGCAGACAGCCGCGTCGCCAGGGAAGGGAGAGGAGAGGAAGAGGGTGAGTGTGAGGTCGACGGAAGCAAATTGTAGAGGAGAGGATAAGGCTGAAGGTAGAAGATGACAAATGGGTCCCACTTGTCAGTGTGTGTGGAAGAATGATTTGAATATAGATAGCCAAAATATTTGAACAGACTGTTGGTTTAACATCTAATTATGGAGTTCTCTAATTTTTTAAGACCTCCTAAAACTGTAAATATAGCTAGTATTTTAACTAGACTGTTGGAGTTGCTCTAAGTCGCCAAAGATATTACTGACCTCCATACATACCGATTACTGTCATGATAAAGTCTTTTTTTTAGAATGAGAACAAAGTCTTTTTTCACTTTTACTGCTTGATGATGGCTCAAACCGGCCGGCAGATTTTTTTTCCCTTCATGAAACAAACGAGCAGAATTCTTGAGCAGCAGATTTTCTTGAAACAAACTGATGCAACTAATTTGCGCAAAAATCCGATTCCGACTCTTAATCCCTTCTCCGTCTCGGTCGAAACTCCGACTTCCTTCTCCGTGTTCTACTCGATCGACTGCGTACTCGCCGAAGCCAAGCATGGTTCTATGGATCGCCTAATCATATATATATTTCCACGAGGTCGCATGGCCACAATGCAAGTGCACCAACACGAATCTGCAGCTTGGTGATAATTCGATTCTCGCCTCCCCCGTCTGAGGCGATGGCGGCGCCGGCGTGCACGGGCGGGGTGATGCACATGACCTCGGAGGACGGCCGCCGCCTCTGCATCACCGGGCTGTCGCTGGCCGATCCGGCCAAGGCTCGCGGCCAGCACGTCAACGTCTGGGCCGAGGTCGGGCAGGAGAAGCGCGCGATCGGCTCATCGGCAAGCTGTCGCCCAAGGAGCCCGCCGTGGCCGTGCCGCCGGTGGTGCTCGGCGGCGAGTTCGTCCTGCGCCACGACCTGGCCGTGGCGGCCGCCGTCCTGCTCCACGTCCGCGTTCTTGGCCCGCCGGCATCTTCGGAAATCGACGGCGAGGCGGAGGAGGAGGTCGTTATTGTTCTCGGACAGGACGAGGAAGACGACGACGATGTAGTAGAGGTGGCCGGCACCGACGCCGACGCTGTCGACGACGCGGTGGGCGGCGTGGGGATGGAGTACGAGCTTCTCAGCGAGGAGGACATGGCGGAGCGCTACGACAGCGACAACGAGGCCCGCGTGCGCAGCCGCAGGAGGAACGACAGCGCCCCGCTCTTCGCCGCGCCGGACGGGGAGTTCCTTGGGCCGGCGCGGTTCGCCGCGGTCGAGAACGCCGCCGCGTTCATGCGCGTCGCAGCGGCGGCGGAGGCCGCCGACGGGGACTATGAGGAAGGCAAGGAGATCGTCGTGCTGTACCGCTACACCCGGTTCTCGAGGGCGCGCGGCGGGCGGCGCGGCGCGGCGTGGAGGCTTGCCGCCGGACGAAGCTCCACCGCCTCCGGTTCGCCGTCCCGCCCGCCGGCGACCTGGCGAGCTCTCTGGCGTGGGCCGGGTCGTCGCTCGGCCCGCTGATCTGCCCGGGGCTCTTCCGGCGGCAGCTCCAGGACCTGTGGATGAGCCTGGCGGCGCCGGCGACTGACAACGCCATCCCGCCGCGCGCCACGCGGCTCCAGGTCGTCGTGGACGCCGGCATCCTCCGGCGTGAGGACTACACGCCGGAGCGCATGACGCACGTGCGCGCCGCGCTGGCGACCCGGGTTCTGGACGCGTGGCCCGCGTACTACCACGTCGGCATGGAGCTCAACCTGCCGGAGCCGGTGATGCCGGCGAGCGGGAGAATCGCCGAGGACGAGGACGAGGAGTGCTGGCCGAGAGCGGCATGGCGGCGTGGCCGGGGTGCGGGCACGTGTTCCATGGCGCGTGCGCGGAGAAGACGCTGGCGAGGAGCGAGATGTGCCCGCTATGCAGGCACAAGCTGTCGGACCCGATCGTCCACAAGAACACCAAGATGCGTCCCGCGTCCACAATCTGCAGTCTGTAGCGTTCATTGAACAAGTGATTGACGATGTAACAAAATCTTCATTCTTGGATCTCTAGAGTGCTACTAGATCGATGCAAAAGGTCCTTTGTGTTTCATTCTTGGAAGTTGATTTTCTAAGCTTTTGGTGTGTGCCCTGTGTGTATCGATTACTGTTTTTTTCTCCAATACACAGGAGATCTGCACATCATTGTATTAAGAAGGAAATGCGGAGAAAAATGTTTTACATCACAATGAATCGAGCTCATGCACACTAGTAGTCGGCAATGCCAACTAAGGAAACACCCCAGAAACACACCTGACTACTCTTCCCTAAGTTGTGCCAACCTCGTCGCTCCAGCCTTGACCCACAGGTCAGCGTCCTCCTTGATGCTAGCTAGTAGCTGCATGATGGTCGCCGAGTTGGAGCGGAATAGCCATGCGTTTCTTTCCTTCCAAAGTCGCCAGATGATGAGCATGAGTAGCGTGTCCACACCTCGTCTCAATGGTCGTGGTTGTTGTCTTCTGATGTGCGACCACCACTCCTGTAGTGTACCAGGCTGGGTCATGAAGACATATGATCTTCCAAGCCACGAGAGCGCTCCCCACCAGATTTGCTTGGCATATGAGCAGTTAACCAGTATGTGATCACTAGTTTCATTTTCCTGGTCGCACAGCCAGTTAACCAGTATCGATTACTGTTATTCTTCTAACAGACTAACACTAACACCTTAGCTGCGGCAGCCTCAACACGTTCTGTTTTTATACTTCGTGCCTAAAGTTGGGCAATGTATGGTCTTCTCACTGTACTTCCGAGTTGAGTGACTGGATCATGGGCGAAAACTGAAGATCTTTTTTTTCTTCCCATGAAATCAGGGTTTTAGATTTCGTTTTTGGAATTTTTTCGGTCCCATTGAAATGACCAAAATTCGCAAAATTTGAGTTGAAAAGGTAGATATTTAGGTGAGTAGAGCGATGTTTTCAGATTAACAGTGATTTCGGTGATGACCGAAAATACTGTAATTTTGGGCAAATTTTTAATCCTTGGATGAAATACGGTTCAGCTCCTGATGATCAATAGGATTGTTTTCCTCAACTCTCACTATCAAGTGCCTCATAAAGAACTTGAAACTATCCGTTGGTAGTAAAAGTGAGAGGAATGGAAGATGTTGACACTGCACATAAAAAGTCAAAACCCCTTCCCCAAAACTTCAGGTTCTCGATACACATAGCCCGACAGGTTTTGATTCTCCCTCTGCATCCGGGTAAAAGAGAAAATGTAATTCTTGTATTTCAGTGACGTGGAGGTGGAGCAATCAGGATTGACTGCAACACGTCATTTAAACGTATTCAATTGCACGCCTAAAAAATTCACTAAGTTTTCATTCTAAAAAAATTCACTAAGTTTTCATTCTAAGAAAAATAAATTTTGTGGCTTTGGGTGCACCTCGCTGTTACAAAAGCGTAATGTGACTCTAATTCGTTTTCAAGCTTTGGAAACGTAATCCGAACTTGACATCAGTTCAGGCGGTAGCTTCCTCTGAAAAAATTGTTCGAAGTCCGACTCGGCTTTTTTTTGCGCGGGAATCCGACAGAATTGGCACCCTTTCCGACCCGGACCCGGAGGGCGGAGCTGTCTTCCGCTCTACATATATTTCAATCTTCAACATCTCTAAAGCAGAATTGGCAACCGCGATCCGCCTGACGATCGAATTCTTCTCCCCACCTCGCTCCTCGATCCATCGTCAGCTCAACTACTCGACTCGATCGATCGATCGATCGATCGATCGGAGGCAATGGAGGCGGAGGAGCCGCAGCGGCCGGCGAGGCGCGGGGCGATGCTCGGGACCTTGCGGGAGGGCCAACGCTTGCGCATCACCGGGCTGTCGCTGGCCGACCCGGCCGCCGCCGCCGGTCAGCCGCAGGTCACCGCCTGGGTCGAGGTCGGGCACGAGGCGCGCGTGATCGGGACGCTGTCGTCCAAGCATCCCATCGCGCTCGCGACGGCGCCGGTGCTGGAGCTCAGCGACGGCGACGGCGAGTTCGTCCTCTGCCACGACTCGGCGTCGTCCAGCGTCCGGTTGTACTTGAACTGCTGGACTCGGACGGCGAGGGAAGGATGCTGACGAGGAGGACGACTCAGTTCGCGGTGGACATCAGCGTGGAAGCGATGGGCGGCAGCGACGAGGAGGAGGTCTGGGAGGAATACGAGGCGGACGGGCGCGGCGATCACAACGGCGGCGACGGGTACGAGCCACTGACCGAGGAGGAAATCGCGGAGCGATACGAGTACGGCAGTGATAACGGCGAGTACGACGAGGACGATGGCAACGAGGAGGAGGAGGAGGTCTGGGAGGAGCACGAGCCCCTCACCGAGGAGGATGGGCGCGATCGCGGCGGCGGCGTCGAGGGCGAGGAGGCGGTGATGGAGTACGAGTTCCTCGAGCCACTCTCCGAGGAGGACATCGCGGAGCGATACGACAGCGATAACGGTGAGTACGACGATGACGACGACGATGGCGACGAAGAGGAGGAAGATCAGCCGCGGCCGCGCAAGGCAAGCGACGGCGAGACCAGCAAAATCAGGTGGGACGACATGGCGTTTGTCGCCGCTCCGGCCGGGCTCGTCGTTCCGGATGGGGTGCTTCTCGGACCTGCGCGGTTCGCCGCCGTCAAGAACACCGCAGGCTTCATGCGGATCGCCGCCGCCGCGGAGGCCGCTGCGGCGACGACGGGGAGCCACCATGAAGGCGGCAGGGAGATCGTCGTGCTGTACCGGTACACCCGCTTCTCGCGGACGTGGAGCGGGCGGCGCGGCGTGGAGAAGTGCCGGAGGACGAAGCTGCACTGCCTCCGGTTCGCCGTCCCGCCCGCCGGCGACATGGCGGGCTCGTTGGCGTGGGCGGGCGCATCGCTGTCGCCGCTGATCTACCCCCGCCTCTTCCGCCGCGAGCTTCGGGACCTGTGGTCGAACCTGGCGGTCGCCGCCGCCATCCCGCCGGAAGCCGCGCGGGTCCAGGTAATCGTGGACGTCGGCATCCTCCGGCGTGAGGACCACACGGCGGAGCGGTTGGAGGACATGCGCGGCGCGCTGGAGGCCACCATGGGCGAGCCGTGGCCCGAGTACTACCACGTCGGCATGGAGCTGCACTTGCCGGAGCCGGTGCGGCGGCGCGAGGACGATGATGGCGGAGACGAGGACGACGGCGCCCCGCCGGCGGCGAAGCGGAGGAGGATCATCGTGGGCGAGGAGGTGGAGGAGTGCTCGCTGTGCTTGGACCCGCTGGAGAGCGGCCTGGCGGCGTGGCCGGGGTGCGGGCACGTGTTCCACGGCGAGTGCGTGGAGGAGACGCTGGCCGGGAGGGAGACGTGCCCGCTGTGCAGGCACCTGCTGTCAGACGCGCTCCACTGCTACTGCTAGACCGTCAAGGAGTTCCTGATGCTCAAGCTCAACTGCATTACCAGATGGTCGAGCGTTGTAACAAAAAATTGCACTAATTCTTTGGATTTTGGAATCGATTGGCGATGTAAGGGTAGATGATGCATTTCTAATCTCTTTGATTGGAATTTCAGAGTGTAATAATCCATTTGTTTGTAATGTAATCCTTCTGTTTATGTTTATAATCAATCAAAGGACTCTTGCAGTACATGAATAATGCATGTCTCATCTTTATCTGAAACACAGCAGATAACTAACATTGGCTCAGTCAATAAGAAACGAAGTATATCTAGTTTAAAAACTTAATTTTAGTATTACAGAACAGACAGTGGAGTAAAAGTATCAGTGACCCCACCCGTTAAGTGGCTGAGGCAGGGGCCACATGTCAGCGACACACCAATGGCCTCGATATTTTCCCCAACGAAGCTGACTGCAAATTATTCCAATGGAAAATGTCGGATTGCCCCTAGCTATATTCTAGTGTATGTGTTATTGGACAAATCCGTGAAATTCAGAATACTCTACTGTATTTTATTCAGTACAGTCTGACAATGAGGTCCCAAATATACATGGTATTCTTCAATGGAGCTCTCATATTCCGATCACGGTAAACTGAACTGGAGCCCGATCAGTTGCATGTGGCAAGAACACAAGCACACAGTACAAGTCTTCCAGCTTTCCAACAGACCAAGGACAAGGCATAACCGGTATGATGGGTAGGTGTAACTGAAAGTCAGAAACAGTTGTCCTCAAGGAGGCTATAAAACTGGATCGAGCTGCAGAATGCAGACTGCAGAGCGAGTGAGCGACCCCTTCAAAGCCAATGCTCAAGCAGATGGTATTTGAGACCTTTGGCAGGCGCTGAAAGTGAGAGTTGGATGGAAACAAACCAATCGATCATCAGGTTCTTCACTGAATCGATGAGCAAATGTTATCGCTGATCAGCTTGTTTTCCTCCAATATCTCACCTTCAGCTGATCGCCTGGTGATCGACTACGCACGTCGAGAACAGATAAGCTAGGGAGTTTCCCTATCTATATGTGCCATTTCAAGTGAGGATTAGAGGGACCTGAACCGTCCTTGAATTGCAAGATAGGAAGCAAGAAAGGTTCAGTTTCCTCTAATATCTCATCTCAAATGGCCCATTTCCTGGGACGGTTTTCAGGATATGGCAGAGAGATGCTGTCACACACTCACACAATGTGAAAATTTGAGGAAATCAAACTCAGATCCACTACTTGTTCAGATGGATAGAAAGAGGCATAATCTGCCTTTTGCTGTCTAGCTTGTTTTCTTCCAATATCCTATCCTACCATCAGTCCCTGACTACGACTGAATAGCTGAAACTGAGGGTTTTTATTTTTTATTTTGAGGGCGTAGCTGATACTTAGTTGTTGACTAGTAGCTGTTAGCACAAGCCAAGCCCAAAAGAACCATTTATTCAGTACTCATCATGCAGCCTTGCTCCAAAACTTCTCCTGTCCTTAATTCCTGATAGAAAGAATTGCTTAAGCCTGACGTACCCTTCTCCATAACACATAATTTCACAGCATTTCTAAAAAAAATCTGTATATGTTTTGAGTTTCCTACTGTTTTGAGTTTTGAGGGGCTGAAAGGTGGTAGATGGGTGTAATGTACCGAGGGCTGCAAACTTGTTGTCCACTTCGTCATGGTACTAACTGCAATTGGAGAGTAATCTTTTCTAGATTTTGGGTACTTTGATTAACAAATTTTGTCTGGTCTGTTTTCACTTTGCTTAATAATCACGGTGCTGGCTGGCTGGCTGGGCTGTTTTCATCATGTCTGTCGAGGAGCAGAGCCAAGCTAAGCTCCTGGAGGTCAACGGATTCATGCATGTCTCCTGGCCGGCGCGGCGCTCCAGTAATCACGGTGGCAACATGTGCAGTCAGTAGTGAGATTCATCGACAATCAGCAGTAGTGACAATCAGATGACCGACTCCTCCGTCTTCAACTATGTTAATTGGATTCCCAATTCTTTACCATCGCACAGAGATCCTTCCGATTTGCAAAGGCTATTAAAGAACATAGCATACAGATTCTTCCAATCACGTCTCCCGCTTCGAACAGCGATTGTTGGACGCGTGTTGCTGACCGGATCGCGGCGCGGTTACAAATTACAATACCGTCGACCATGCGTCTTCAACTGACTAGGTCACAGCTCGGCTAGCTGCTCCCATGGCTCCTCCGCGGCTTCGTCTCCTCGTCGTCGTCGTCCTCGCCGTAGCCGTCCCGCTCTCTCTTTTCTCTTTCCTTTCTCTTTCTGACAAGAATCATTTCACCTTCTCATCGTCATCAGCTGCCAGCGAGGTGTTCCCCAAGGAAGCCTTGCCGACGAGATCGGGGTACCTCCCCATCTTCCCGCCCGCCAACGCATCCCTCTTCTTCGTCTTCTACGAGGCCACGGACCCGCTCACGCCGCCGCCCTCCACGCCGCTCCTCCTCTGGCTCCAGGGCGGGCCCGGCTGCTCCGGCCTCGTCGGCAACTTCTTCGAGCTCGGCCCCTACCTCGTCAACCCCGACGGCGCCTCCCTCTCGCGCAACCCCTTCGCGTGGAACCGCCGCTTCGGGCTCCTCTTCGTCGACAGCCCGCTCGGCACCGGCTTCAGCGCCGCGCCGTCGCCGGCGGACATCCCCACCGACCAGCCCGCCGTCGCCGCGCACCTCCTCTCCGCGCTGCAGTCCTTGTTCAACCTCGACCCTAGCCTCCGCGCGCGGCCGCTGTTCCTCGCCGGCGAGAGCTACGCCGGCAAGTTCGTCCCCGCGGCGGGGGCGCACATCCTGGACGCCAACCCCACGCTACCGGAGGGGCGGCGGGTGAACCTCCGCGGCGTGGCCATCGGCAACGGGTACACGCACCCCGTCGCGCAGGTGGCGACGCACGCGTGGTGGGCCTACTCCGCGGGGCTCGTCAACGCGCGGCAGAAGCGGGAGCTCGAGGCGCTGCAGGCGGCGGCGGTGTCGCTGGCGCGGGCGGGGCGGTGGCGCGAGGCGGCGGACGCCAAGCATTGGGTCCTGACGCGGCTGGGGAGCATGACCGGTCTGCCCAACCTGTACGACCTCGCGAAGCGGAGGCCGTACCAGACGGGGCCCGTGGCGGCGTTCCTGAACCGGCCGGAGGCCAAGGCGGCGCTCGGCGCGCGCCGGGACGTGGCGTGGGAGATGTGCGCCGCCGCGGTGGCCGCGGCGATGCACGCCGACACGATGAAGAGCGCGCTGCCGCAGGTGGAGGCGCTGCTGCGGCGGCGGGGCGCGCGCGTGCTGCTGTACCAGGGCATCCGCGACATCAGGGACAGCGTCATGGCCACGGAGGCGTGGCTGGGGTTGGTGCGCTGGGACGGCCTGCGCGCGTTCCTCGACGCCGAGCGCGCCGTGTGGCTGAGCGGCGACGGGGAGCTCGCCGGCTACGTGCAGCGGTCGGGCGCGCTCTCGCACGTCGTCGTCCACGGGGCCGGCCACCTGGTGCCCGCGGATAACGGGCGCGCGGCGCAGGAGATGATCGAGGGCTGGGTGCTCGGGACGGGACTGTTCAGTGACGACGGACGCCGTGGCAACGGCGTGCGTTATGCCGCCCGGGCGCTGCTAGCTAGCTAAGCAAGGTGGTCATGCAAAATCGCCACTACTAGACTTATAATTATATAACGTGCTCCTTTCAAATTATGTATCGTTTGGCTTTTCCAACTCCAAATTTAACCACATCAGCCTGTTCATTTGACCCGTGACCGGTCTGATTGTTGTGAGAGAAAAGATGCTTACATTTGGTTTGTTCTCGGAGATAAAGATTATTAGTTGGTGGTGATAAGTTGCACTGACGTATGCTTATTCAAAAAAATTATGCTTTGTTGTGGTTTGTTTTACAAAAATATGAATTATAATTTGTAAAGAAGGAAGTAGGTGGCAAATATGCTTGTGCTTTGTCGACCAATATCATATAGATTTCACGTAACCCAATCCTTTACGCGTCTTATTTTAAGGAAAAGCTATCCGTCACCACGCAAATCTGAGCTTCCGCTCACGATTTTATGACCGTCCGATCTGGCATCTGTGGCTGCCGCTCCCCCCTCTTCATCTGTGTATGACGCGTTGGCCCCATCTGTCAGTTGCATAGTTTGTTTTTTGGGAAGCGCACCGTTATCTTTTCCACTGCCGCGTCTCTTCCTCTTCATTTCTCGTTTGGCTTCCTCGGTCGCTTGTGTCTCTGGCGACGCGAGGCGATTTTCTAGGGTTCCGGCCGCCGCGGTGAGTTCGACGAGTTCCAGCCGCGTTGAGTTTTGCTGATCTGGTTTATCTTGTGCTCTACCTTGTCTGTGCGTTTTTTCTGGTTATGATTTGGGTGATTTTTGTTTTGTTTTTCTCAAATCGCGGTTTGGGTTTCGTCGCCCGTCTGTAGATTTTGGACCATTTGTTGGGGATCTGTTGACGACCGGCTATTTTGTGTTGATCCTATTGATGTTCAACTATTTTCTAGGGTTTGGAACACGATGGTGAGAACCACTTGCTCTTCCATGTTTGTAGCAATCCCTTTTAGGTGGTGACTTTTAGTGACATTTGGTTCGGTGCCTGATTTTTTGTCTAGCGATTCAATTTCTCATGTTCTAGTATCGTCTGATTTAAGCCCGCTGTTAGCTATGTGGCATCCTACCCCTATTTCGATGGTATTTTGGATTTTTAGGGTATGTGGCATCCATCCCCATTTCGATTCCGTAGCTGTGTGTCGATTCAGTAGCTGCCGTGTGGTGTTATTCTAGGATTTTTTCTCTAATCCTGATCTGCGAGTCTGATTTTCATACCTGATTTATATTGGGGGTCCGTTTATATTGTGTTTAATTCATGTTCTTGGCCTGCAAGGTTGTGTATTTTTACTGATTATTCTTCCTTCACGTCCTGTTATTTTAGCTCATGTCTAGTACATGTTTGCATTGTAACGTCTGCAAGCTCAGATCCATTGGTGGAGGATGAGCTATGGTGCTTTTTATACCTTGATCCCATCTAAATACCCCTGGTCCTTGCTAATCGTTGGTCACCCATGTCCATCTGGCATCCACGCCATGGCTGCCGAACAGGAGGAACTCGATCTGTAGGAGGAAGATGCTACTGTTGGGCTAGTAGAATCATTAATTATTTTATTTGGGTCAAATGTTTGCACTAGTACACTACTGCAGCCCATCTGAGCATCCCTCCATGTTTACACTAATGGGCCATGGCATGTAGCTGCCTTTTGCTTAATTTCCTTTGCTCATTACTTTATTCTATTTGTTTAATTAGTTGCTTAATTTTGTTAGTTTAATCCTACAAAATTGGTTACATAAAGAAGGAAAATATAAAGGTAGCAGTACGTACTGCAATTTACAATTTATTTTCATGGCAAATCTGACACAAAAATGGTATGACAATTGCATTCTTTATATGCATTAGGAAATGGGTGATGATGATCACAAAACTGGAGGATCTTTAGGTTTGGTGGCAATAGCTCAAACGATTTGGATGTTGTAGCACGGGTGGAAGGAAAAGTACGATTTCAATGTGCTATTTTTAAAATACTCGCATGATTTATATTGTGATTATATAAGTATATAAGTATACATCATATCTTGCCTTAGTACTTTACAGGGGTACATGTTTTCTTTTTGTCTTTTTAGTTATGACCGTGCATACTACTTAATTCGACATCCCTCTTCACACTGTCATTTGTATGATTTGTGGCTGTCATTTTCATGTTACTATGTCTAGGATCCCGACAGTTCATAAGTTTCATGCATTTTCAGTTAGTTTATATGGAGTTATCAGTGACGGAATGTTTTCGCTAGCAAAGACCTTTGCGCCATTTCTGCATATAGGCTCTCATTTTTTCATTGTGTTTTTTATAAGGAAAAGCTAAACCTCACATGTGTGATTTGAGGTTGGTGCTCACACGATTTTTCTGGCCATTGGATGGCGATCTGGTGCTCCCGGTTTTCCCCCGTCCACCGTTTTGGTTTTGCTCTCTGACTTGTGGGTCTTGTCGCTGCTTGTATTTGGTCTCCTCCGCTTCACCTTCAGTCGATTCATTTTTCTCCTCCCAGACCTCGATCCGCGGCGATGCGAAGCGGAGCTAGAGTTCTGGCTGCTCCGGTGAGATTTCTATTCCCTCTACCCATTTCACTTGAGTAGATGTGTTGATTTTGGTCACATTCCTTGGCGTTTTGATGATTCTGCATTGTAGTTTTTGATTTTCCCCTAGGGTTCGCGACTGGTATGCTTAGTCATTCAGCTTCCAGTTGATATTTAATTTGTTCCATTAGATGCACGGATTTGGTTTAATTGCTCGACTCCTGCGCATCCCCAACAATCCTATATGCCCTCGTTGTACTCGGTTTGCTCACGTACGATTTGATGATATGGGATTTGTTTTCCCGATTCATTCATCCTCGTTGAAAACCTTTTGTTGATTTGTCCCCTCTTCGAATCACGAAGCTGCTTTCTCCCCCTATACTATTCGTTGATTTCATTCCCTTTTTTGTAGTTTGCTTGGAAAACTCAAACTGTGCATTTTCTGTCAGTATAACTAATTCATTATATTTTCAAGCATTTTATTCAGGTATTTATATATTTGTTTCCCACAGAACTTATATCCTGTTTAGTGTGTCTTTCTATATGGGATGCTTTCGGTGTCCATTTCTATTAAGTCATCAATTATCCATAAGTCGAGGATTTGAATATATTTTACTAGGGATGCGTTCTAGTGAGTTATGTTTGATCTGTGGGAGAGGGGGGTTTGTACTGATGATAAAGTGTATAATATTAGGGAAATGACTATACTACGTGGCTGCATATTTCAAGGCATGGGAGTTTAGCAACATTTTAGTTGTATCATTTTTATTCTATTTCCACATGTGGTGAGCAGTCATGACATTTGTAGTGAATTTTTAGAATATGTAACACAGATATTATATTCAAGCCCTTTGTCTTTACCCGACACCCACCATTTTGCCTTCCTCTCCTATGATATCATCGTCTCTGTCTCTTCTCCCACCATTTTTTCATTCTCCTTCATTGAGCTAGGTGTCTCTGGCCATCCGCCCACCATTCCTCCGAGCTCATCCAAGTGAAGCGATTTCGCCCAATTTTCTCCTTATTCTATCTTCGATCACATCTGGCATATTATTTTCCCCTATAATGTGATGAAGTTTGTTATATATTGATTAGCATTCGAATGGTTTGTTGGGTTTCCCATTATAGTCATGTTTGTGATTTGAGATCAGGCCATGGATTTTTCCTGTGTGAATTGAATGCATATTTTCCCTCCAGCACAACTTGTTGTCCACCATTGCTGCTCCTAGGCGTGTCAGACTACGCCAGCAGTGAGCTCGTCCATCACACTCCAATAAGCAGGTGGCAGCCCTGTTTTCTGTCATTTTATTCTTCTCAGTTTCACTGCAGCCATGGACAGCAATGGCTCTTGGGAAGCACAACAGATGGTAAATTTTTCTCATGTCTATGCATGGTTTAGATTTGTCTTGGACAATCAGATTAATCTAATAAGTGATCGCCAAGATATTTATTGAGATGTATATGTGAATTGGAGATAATGAACATGTGTAGAAAAATTCCAATGAGAAATGTGACTTCATTTTGCTGGTTGTACTTAATTGCTTGAACTAATTGTTGGTTATTTTGGCTTGCTAAACTGATAATCTGATGCTACATACATGCTTAACCAGGCTTATCCTTGAGATAGTCAATGTTACTTGTTAGCTTACTAAATATCTGCTATTATTTCCCCTCAGCTCAAGATATTTGATATGAAAGGCCTTGAGGCACCAGCTGTAGTTATGTATCCACAAAACATTGCCGGATTATTGGTCGGGTCAGTTTTGAAAGCTTTCCTTTCTCTCTCTTTCATTTTACACAATCTACCCGGTGTATTCCAAAATGTCTGTTGTTCTTGCAACTAGTAATTTATATGCTCATGTACACTTGTTCAGTATGCAACACAGATTCCCATAGTGAGCCATATGGGTTTCCTTCCATAATTTATTTACATGAGTTTGTGATTTGTTGCCCTGATGGATCTGCTGTACATGCTGCATGATTATAGGAAGTTTGGCTCGATTAAACATGGTAGAATGGTAGGCTTGTGATCCATTTCTTTGTCTGCATAGGCAACTGAACTTGGCTCAATAAAGAACCTAGAATTGCAATGCCTTAAATTCCTTTTTATACTAAAGGTCCTTCCTCACCAAACAGTAATTATGTTTGAAAGTAGAGTAAATTTTCGTGTCTGCATAGGCATTTGGTTGTAACTCCTTTACTGGTGAGCAGATTGCCAAGCATGCCACTTTCTATTGGATGAGTGGAATGTTACTAACACTAATTAGTACTCAGGGTTCAATTTGATATCATTTGGTTTGTTCAGTAAAAACTAAACTTAAAGAATTATCCACTTCTAGCACATGGTTAAAGCAAGTTATGTACACATTTAGTTTCCTTTGTGCTCTCTCACCCGTCTTTTGTAGTGCTTAATAAGTTTCATAAAATCTAAGTTACATCATGTTATGACTAATCTAACAGTAATTTATCAGGTGTAAATTTTGCGGTCATTACATGTACTTTGGCTTGATGTTAGAATTTTAGAATTTAAGTTGATTCATTTTTGTATGTGCAGATCACAACTTACAAGGAAACAACTTTTCACCTGTCCTATTTGAACTTCTACCGTTCAAATTATCATGGTTACTACTAGGGCTTAGGTTTCCCTGTTGCTAGCGCTTCTTATTAGTTCAAAATTTGCTTCGGACTTATTACCTTTTCCTATCTTGTATCTATGTTCTAAGGCTATGTGAACTCCTTGCTTGTTAGTTTTACCCTTTCTGTATTATTTTCAATATGCTATTGAATGGGTAACCTCCTGGTATGAATCAGAGATATCTGTGCAATCTGGTTGTTTTTCATTCTTAATTTGTACTCACTAGAATTTGTTTCTTCATTGCATCGTAAAATATGCACCATTGAGGTGTAAATTCCTTTATATGTGTCATAGGCAGTCAGCCAGTCCAATTGTTAGTAGTCCCATTTGATTTTCTTTTCTTTTTCCTACTATGCATTGGGGAAGTCTGGTCATTAGACAAATCTGCCATTTAGGGAGGCGGGGGGTGGTCACATCTCAAATAAAAATGTTAACACGAATTTCTTAGAAAAATATGTGTTATTTGACAGTTTGTTGGTGGTGAAGTCTATTCATTTGACAATTCTGTCATTTCGGGTTTAAGTCACATCCCATATAAAAATGTTACCTAAATTCCATAGAAAAAAATCTATTGTTATTTGATAAGTTGGCATGGGGAAGTCTGGTCATGTGAAAAATCTGTCATATGTTCTCCAAATATGCGTTTTGGATTGGTTTGTGGGGTGAATCTGAATTTATATCCTTATTTTAATTTGATTTCAGCTGAACCTTAATTTGTAATATGGTGGTTTAAGTCACACCGAAATTAAAATGTTAACCTGCATTCCTTACAAAATAATCTGAGTTATTTGACAAGTCTGTATTTTTTATTGTGAAAGTTTGGTCATTTGATACATTTGAAAAATAATCTGTATTTTTTGGATCTGCCATTGGGTATTTGGGGTCATTTGCTAAATCTGTCATTTGGTTTTTGTGGGATTTAAATCTGTCATTTTGAGTCTTTTCTTCAAATCTGCCATTTGGGGGATTTAAATCTGTTATTTGGTATTTGGGGTCATTTGCTAAATCTGTCATTTGCATTATTGTGTTTTATTTGAATTTGGTACTTGTGATCATTTGCTAAATCTGTCATTTGAGGGATTTAAATCTGTCATTTGGTACTTGAGGGTCATTTGCTAAATCTATCATTTGAGGGATTTAAATGTGTCATTTGAGGGTTTTAAATCTGTCATTTGGTATTTTTGGATTTCTGATAAGTATACCTCACTTTGAGTTAGCTGGTAGCTCATATTCATTTAATTATGTACAAAGTACACTTACAATTTGGCATTATTACTCTAAAGTGGTTGTTGTTATTTATGCATATAGCATAGGTAAATTCTGCATTGCATCAATGTAAAATTTAATTATGCATATAAATATCTGAAATTATGTGTTATTTGTTTTTTTCTGAAAAGTATGTGCAATGGCATTATGAAAATCACATAGTTTTTTTACTCTCATAATCTATGTGATTTGTTTGATGAAGATCACATCGAGTTGGCAGATTTGGCTACCGTTAATAATCTATGTATATTTGGCTTTTCTAAAACTCTGTGTTATTTGGCTTCTTTTTTGGAAATTATTCCTTACTGCTATTTGAAGTTCCATGATTTTTTAAAGCTAAATTGTTATGCTTATGATGACACAAATGTTTTGATCTGATTTCTAGTTGCAAAGCCTATCATAGGCTGCCTATGATGATGCAAAGTATTTGATAATGTTGAACTTGTGGGGTACTGCAAATATTTTCTCAATCGAGGTGCATGATCCTTTTTCAAGGTTTTCTCCCGCCGATGATGATATAAATGTTTGCCCAGTTGTAGTTTGGAAACATTTTTTGATGACCTTGAACTTGTGAGATACTAGACATGTCTTTTTTTTTTGTTGCTCTGTGCTGCTTTTTTTGTAGTTTTTTTTTTTACTGCCATGTGGTGCTTTCCTTATTTGCCTCATGTCTGTCATCAAAATATGTGAAACACCCATTTTCATGCTATCAAGCCTGGGATGGATGTCTACAATTCTTCCATGGCTGATGTGAACTTCGTTTCACCAAATTTTGTTTATCAAGTTAAGGTAAACTGATCTGTACCTTATTGCAGTACAATTTTGCATCTCTGAATTTATTGAGACAATAATATGCATCTTAACGCAGAATCTTAGTACTTTTGATTGCTTTTTTGCCAATTCATGTGTTTCAGAACTCAATTTTTGAAATCCTTAGTAGCTATCATTTTGTATGTCCCAGATTTCTGATCAGTATAGTTTGATCAGAACACCTCATCTTATGTGTGTAGTGGTGTTGGTTGTGGTTGGTTTCAATTTTATATGCATGCTGCTGCAAGATAAAACAGGGATTGATGCATTTACTGTGTTCAACAATAGCAAGATGTTACTTTGCATCTTGATTGTTTTTGCTTGATTTATCTGCAGCTACCTGACTTATTTCTTTTTGCAGCTTGATTTCTTCAAGTTACATGTGTTGCCTAGTCTCTAGTAGAATATGGAATGCTTTTATTCTATAATGCCTTATTTTTGCTTGTAACCTAATCAATCAAAACACTTTCATCTGTGTAAACATTTTATATACACTCCTTACTTGGTCTTTTTTACTATAATTTTCTTGTTGTAATTTATTCACGCAACACATGTAAATAGCTCATTTCATCTGTGTAACTTTTATAAATCTTAATCTATTGGATTTTTCTATTATTTATGTTTCAATGATAATCTGTGTGATTTTTTGCTTCTACAAAATTTGTGTGGTCGCATGACAAAAATCACACAGAATTTGTTTCTCTGAAAATTTGGGTGACAAATTGATGAAAATCTGTGTGATCTTAATCTGTTGGATTTTTCTGTTATTTTTGATTCAATGATAATCTATGTGATTTTTACTTCTACAAAATCTGTGTGATCGCATGACAAAAATCACACAGAATTTGCTTATCTGAAAATCTGGGTGACAGATTGATGAAAATCTGTGTGATTTGCTTTCTCTGAAAATTTGTGTGATACCATGCCCAAAATCACACAGATTTGTAGGCCAAACAAATTGCAGTGATTCAAGACCCCAAATCACACGTGTGACAAAGCCCTTAGAATCACACATGTGAGGATAGACAGACCCTTATTTTATGGCCTTCTTATTAGTACTCTCAATGTCTTTTTCCTAATCACATAGTACAAATGCCACACGCTCACGTACGTACACGTATACTCGTCTCTATGAACACACATGTAACGCTATTCTTATGAGCTTCTCTGACTGAGCCGACAAATCTTCGAGATTGGCAAAGTCACCACCGACGTCTCGTTGAACATCGTCTACCACTGAAAGAATAGCGTCGGTTAAATCACGAATGAATCCAGAAAATGCAAGCACCACGAGGACTCGAACCCTTGTGGGCAGCCTCCACAATGAACCTTACAAGCTGAGCTATATGTCTCCATTCTCTCTACTAGTTATCTGATCTCAAATCACTTCAGATGTGAGAAGGATAAAGCTAACGGAGCTCACGCGGAGAGGCAACATCTTGCATGGCTATGAAGTCTTTCCCATCTAAGGAAAAGTTATAACTCACATATGTGATTTGAAGGCTCTCACCTTCTTCTTCCACATCTTCACCTTTTTCTCCAACTTAGTGACCAACTCAGTGAGGTTAGGATTTCGGGGTTAGGGGTTCGGGGTAGCCGGGGTCTCGCTCACCGTCGACCATACAAGGACCCATGGCGGCTCGACCGTGAGGAAGGCAGGCGAGGCCGGGCGAGGGCGCCGTCAGGGCGGCAGGAGACGCCTGGTCCAAAGTCGAGCATGGTTTTTTATGCAAACCACAATTTATACCGTTTAAACTAACCGCTAGGGTTTTCAAAATTTCAAATTAAAAGAAAATCCCCAAAAATCCTAATAAATCCTTCAAGTTGTGATGATGCTAATGGTGTCAAATTTTTTCAAAAATTCTTTCATTTAGCATATTTTACGATAATTAGAAGTTAAATCGAAGAAGAAAAAATCGACAGCCCATTAAGGTCCACGTCAATCGATGGGGTCAAAATATCGCCGAGAGAGCTCCCTCGCCGAATCCGCCTCCTCATCCTCCTTTCCCTGTCTCGCTCCACCCGGCTCCGTCTGCCGCCGCACCGCCGCCGCCGCCGAACCGCCCGCCGCGAGGTTCGAGCAGTATAAATCAAACCGTTTTAAACGTCAAACCGCCTAAACCGATTCAATTTTCGGCCATCCGGTTTAAATTCAAACCGGAGCGGTATAAATCAAACCGTTCTGATAAACCGCTCAAACCGCCACGAACCGTTTGTATGGCCATTTGATTTGAAATTTGAATTTGAGCGGTTTTTAATTCTGCTTATATCTGCATGAAGCCCTGTCCGTGACGGTTTTGCCAAAACAGTCGGTATAAAAACCCGGCACCGGGCGGAGGAGCCGAGGATGATGGTGGCGTTCTTCAAGACGACAACGATGGTGGTGGGACCCTAGCCCCGCCCATGGTGGTGGGGTTGGTAGGAGAGCGGTGGCTGTAGAAATTAGATGGAACGAGATGCCCTTCCGGCTGCTCGGTTACGTGTTAATAAGGGAGAACAGCCCTCCCGTGACTTGTACAAGGGTTAGATTTACAACAAGATCTCATCTATGTATCCTAACTAATTGACTTGTACAATACTCAAGATTACAACCGAATACATATCCTATCTTCTAATACCTTCCTCAATCTCGACCACTTTTGAGGTTGAGATTGGTCTTGAACCGAAGCTTGGCAATGGCGGTGGCTTTGTAAACCCATCAACAACCCGATCTCACAATTAATAAACCTAATCTCCAACAATTTTTGCGCCACACGCTCATGAACAAAGTGAAAATCTATCTCAATATGTTTTGTCCTCGCATGAAAGACAAGATTAGGCGAGAGATAAGTGGCTCCCAAATTATCACACCACAACCGAGCTTTGGGAGGATGTCAATCTTTAACTCATTCAAAAGTTTCGTACTCCAAAGTATCTCGGTTGTTGCATTTGCTAGGATTTATACTCGCCTTGATCGACGATCGTGAGACAAGAGCTTGTTCCGTCTCGTCAAGAGATCAGATTACTACCAAGAAAGACGGCAAAGCCCCTGCCGATCTTCTATCATCAACACAACCGCCTAATCCGCATCGAAACGCACTCACCATCAATGAACTGACTTCACCAACTTAAGCCCTAGGCTTACCGATCCTTGTATGTACCGTAAAATCCTCTTGACGACTCCAATGAGACGTCGTTGGAGCATGTAAAACCGACAAACCTTGTTAACAAAGAAAGGATATGTCTCGTCTAGTCAATGTCAAGTATTGTAGTGCACCAACTATGCTTCGATACCGTGTAGCATCCTCCGGCCCGAGCTTCACTGTAAGCTTAACTTCTCAATACTTGACATTGGTGTATCCATCGGTTTACTCTTGTCCATACCGACCTGTAAAACATCCTTAGCATATCTCTCTTGCGTCATCAATCCCATCCTCTCTTCACTTCAATCCCTAGAAATAGTGCAGATCCCCAAGTCTTTAAGAGCAAACTCTTCTTTTAAATCCATGAGTAAGGCATTAATCGCTTGGGAAGATGAACTAGCCACAATTATATCATCAACATAAACCAAGACAAACATTGTATACCCTCCTTTATTATAATAGAACAAAGATGTATCGCCTTTGAGGAATAAAACCGAGTGCCACTAACTTGCTACACAAATTTGCATACCATGCCCGTGGTGCCTGTTTTAGTCCATAAATAGCCTTATCTAGTTTGCACACATAACTGGATGAGTTGCATCAACATACCACCGTGGTTGACTCATATATACCTCTTCCTCCGTAATACCTGCGTGAAAGCGTTACAACATCAAGTCGTGAGGCACCAATCTTTGGAAACCGCAAGAGACAAAATAAGACGTATCGTTGCCGCCTTGACTACGTGGATCGAACGTGTCCTCTAGTCAATTCCATACCTTTGCTTATGCCCGTGAGCCACAAGATGCCTTGTACCTATCCAATGTGCCATCTGATTTTCTTTTCACCTTGAAAACCCATCGCGACCAATAATGTTCTTTCCTGCGCAGCCGAGGACCAAACGCCATGTTTTGTTGTGGACTAATGCTTGATATTCGTAATCCATCGCAGCAACCCAATTTTCATCATCGAAAGCCTGCTCAACACCGCAGTTCCTCGTAGACCGCTAGCACTCAATCCCCAACGCACTGCATCATCGTGTAAATTTTTGGCTTCAAATCCTCGTCAAGTCTTGTGGACCGGCCTTTGAGACGACACAAGAAGCGCCGCATGTGAGCAAAGCAGATTTGAGCTTGAGCGATCCGGGAGCACCAGATCCGGTCGGCTCGGAGCGAGGTGGATCCGCCCGGGATCCTACCAGTGCAGCCACAACAAAGTGAAGGGATGGCACACCGGTGAATCAGCGCAGACGATCCGAGCCGCACCGGTGGCGAGAGCGATGTGGACCCCGCCGATCACGAGGTCGATTCATGCAGCGACGCAGGAGATCTTCCGGCGCCGCTGCCGCCCACGCCGGACACATGAAATAATGCCCAACCATCCTTCAAGCGAATTTTCACCCAAATGTCATCCACTCGAGCAGATTTTTGTGACAAATGAACAGCAATGAAGAATCAACAGATGGTCAGTGAAAACGTGCCCCCTAGATCTGAGGATGGGTGAAAAGGTCGGCAAAGGGCGAGCTCGGCTCTTAGTCAGTGCACCTGCATTTGGATGCATAGAAGCAAAAGGAAAAGATGTTCATCAAATACATCTGGATATGTAAATGCGCCTACCAAGGATCAAGACACTTGTACCCTTTGTGCTTATGACTATACCCGAGGAAGACACACCTCTTGGATCTAAACTCCGCAGTAGTATTGTATGGCCTCATGTTTGGCCATGCACAACCAAAAGTTTTAAGAAAAGAATAGTCGGGATGTTTCTGATAAATACGGAAGAAGGGAGTCTCATTGTCTATGACTCTAGATGGCAGATGATTGATAAGAAAACCACAGTTAAAAACGCCTCATCCCAAAATTTTAAGGGCATGCTAGCATGGGCAAGTAGAGTAAGGCCTACATCAACAATGTGTCGATGTTTCCGCCCAATGAGCCATTTTGTTGGTGTGCATGTGGGCAAGAAACATGATGAGAAATTCCCATAGCGTGTGAAGAAGGAGCTCAAGGCTTGATACTCACCTCCCAATCGGTTTGGATAGCACGGAGTTTTACGATCAAATTGACGCTCAACAAGGATTGAAAATCACGAAAACATGAAAACACCTCGGACTTTTGTCGAGCAAGTAAATCCATGTGAACTTGCTAAAATCATCAATAAAACTAACATAATATTTATTACGACCCTCGAATTTGGGGGACCCCATACATCCGAAAATATGAGATCTAAAACACCAGAGAGACACTAGTTGACCGAGGATATGGGAGTCGATGACTTTTCCCTTGTTGACATGCGTCACAAACACTATTTTTATTGGACTCTCTAACGAATGGAAGCTTGTGGAGGTTGAGCACACGCCGACGACAGCGATGCGGTGATGCCCCTAACCGATGATGCCACAAGGATGTTGAGGGCTTGGCGACTCAAGCGGTTTTATTGAATGACTCCACCGGATAGAGACCATTTTACATGGCCCGGTGAGAAGGACTCTCCTCGTCTCACGGTCCTTAACACAAAAGTGTTTAGGATGAAATTCAAAGAAAACGTTATTGTCATTTGCAATGCGATGTCTTTGGAAGGAGATCTTTGCTAGATGGAACATGCAAAATATTTTTGAGATGGAGATCTCCACTAGGGGAACGTAAAACACCATGACCAACATGTTGAATCTCCATACCCGAACCGCTGCGTTTGAACTTGATCACCAATTTCTTGTCACGGGTGGTGAGCTTCTAGCTCACCCGTGATATGATCCGTAGTAACCGGTATCCATGTACCAATTGGTGTCGACGCCATAGCCCACCATTGCCGGCGAAGCTTGCTTCGTGGCGGCCCTTGATAGTTGTTGTCGGCTTGAAGCGGCGTGGCGCAGATGTCCTCCTGCCGCAGATCCGCGAGAAAACTCCTGGAACATGTTGCGCGCCGCCACCGCCTCGCCCAAAACCTCCACGGCCTCCACCGCCGCCATTACGACCGCCACCTCCACGTCCTCCTGACGAATTGTTGCCGCCGATTGTTCTTTGATCGCGGCATTCACCGAGGATCGATTGGTTCGCCTCTCGAGCCGCTGCTCATGGCGACAAGCTATATGTGTACAACTCAGCCAAGAGATGGGCTCGGACAACAAGAATCGCCGACACCATCGATCAAAGTCAGATCCAGCCTGCCGTAACATAGGAGACAAGCTCATCTTCAAGACGACGCCCGCCGCCGCCATCTCATCCGCCAAACCCTTCATCTTGGCGGCACTCATCGATGGTGGAAGTACCCTTGGAGGTCGTGGCAAGAGCCATGCGGTACCATGATCTTGGCGCTGGATCACGCGCAGCGCCGATGGCACGCGCCCACGCTTGCCGACGTCTCTATATTGACATGGCCGAGGATCTCCTTGGAGAGGTTGGTGAGGAGATAGTTGAGGACCGTCGGTCCTTCTACCCAAGCCGTACTCGTGGTTCACCACAGGAGGCTCGCGCCGTTGTCGCTTCTTCTTGGGAAGATATCTCTCCGGTGGGCAAGCATCAGCTTCAAGCCAATCTGCGAGCTGCGCACCTCGGGGCCGATAGGACCCTGGGCCTTCCACGATCGGGTGGTTCGAGCGACTTAGCTTCTCACCGGAAGGAACGTGGTGAGGGAAACTGCAGCCGAGAGCGCGGAGGACGAACCAGCAACGCCATGGAAGCACTCGTGGAGAAGAAGGCTCTTGATACCATGTAAAATTAGATGGAACAGATGCCTTCTCGGCTCTTACGTGTTAATAAGGGGAGAACAACCTCCCGTGGCTTGTGCAAGGGGTTAGATTTACAACAAGATCTCATCTATGTATCCTAACTAATTGCCTTGTACAATACTCAAGATTACAACCGAATACATATCCTATCTTCTAATAGTCGCAGGAGTCGTCGGGCTCGAGCAGGTGCGTGTCAGGAAGGGAGGAGGAGATAATAAGGTGGGATGAGAATGGATGAATCTGAACCACTGATCTGAGATTCGATTGTTCAAAAATTCGTATGACAAAGATTTTATTTCATACATGTTATAGACACTCCGCAAATATATATATAGCGCCCGCGACCGGACTTCGCATAGTAGTGCAGGATGCACGACGACGGCTGCGTCTACGGAGCCCTGTGTGCCGGACGGTTGGTGGCGGCTCTCCGCGCCAAGGAGTACTAGTCCACACGGCTGTCGCATCAAGAGGTTGCTGGTGTTGCCGAGTCTGCACACGGCGACCACGCACGTCGGGGACGGAGAGCCACGGGAGGCGAGGCGGGACGCGGCGGCAGCTCTCCGTCGGCGTGCTGCGACTGCGAGAGGTACTTGTGAAGCGGCGCTTGTGAACGTGGTCGCTCGGCTCGGCTGGCCGGGCCGGCATTGCCTCAACTTCTGCATTTCTGTTAATTCTCGTCGTCGGTTTACGGTTCTGAGTGGATCGTGCTAGTCAGCACGCCCTCGCTAGCAAGCCTACAGGCTCACGGTTCCCTAAGCTTTTTCCACAACTGTCTTTTTTTGGAAAGTGTTAACTTATTTATGCATAACCATTTCAGATAATTTCTCTTAAGATATTTTTTGGACACAGAATTTACGATACACACATTTATACCATAATTTTGATAATGTATAACACTTTTTTTCACAACTTTTTTCCACTGAAGTTCTAATAGAATAATTTCACGAGATGATTAAGTGCCGGCGTTTCTTGGCAAGCAGGATGGGTATGAAATGGTAGTAAAGTGCAAAAATGGCATGCGTAACCACAATATCAGATTTTGAATTCTGGGAATCCAAACAAGACACTCAGATTTTGTCTCAGAATCTAGATTTAATGGAAAAGTATTTCTACCTTGAACTAAGTTCTTCAACCAAACTACAAAATCAGATAGCATTCATCCATTGTGCAAGTTTGAACCTTTGAGCGGTTTTTGAGGTGGTTTTCCATTTAAAATGTTAAAATGCCATCTAAAAATCATAACTAATTCATTTAAATCAGAAAAATATGGAACTTATACCCAAAGTTTTATAAAATGTCACCTATCTATTGGTGAACTATTTGCGCAGATCATCTGCATCTTATTATTCATATTCCTAGTATTTTTTAGAAAAAGCAATAAAAACTAGAAACTTGAACATATAATATTTAAAAAACTCCAAATAGTGCACCAATAGATAGGGTGACATTTTTATAAAACTTTGGGTATTAGTTCCATATTTTTCTGATTTAAAATGAATTAGTTATGATTTTAGATGAAACCATTTTAACATTTTCACAATGGAAAACCACCTCCAAAACCGCTCAAAGGTTGAAACTTGCACGGTTTTGATAGTTGGATGGCCTTTATGTCTGGTTTTGTAGTTTAAGGTTGAAAACCAGACTTGTGTGCTAGTTCAATTGTAAATCGACTTTTCCCTTACAAATCCATTCAAATCTAGATTTTCAGAGTCCATTTTGGGATCCAAACGTGGTAATGTACTGCAGGCTGCGGCCAGTCAGCCCAACAGCCTTGTTTGTATGCGAATTCACTTGAGCCGGCCAGAGGCAGCAGGGAGGAGGAATGGCTGTCGGCCCGTCGCCGGTCGTCTAGAGAGGTGGTGGGGTACTCGTATTATTTTCGTAGAGAAAATTAAACTCTCTTTACAAAAAAAAGAAAAGAAAATTAAACTAATGGCAAAATTGCCTCGGCACTGTTTACATGGTTGTTGTAACTGCTTCTTCGGTCAGGGAAGGATATTGGAGGAAAACAAACAGCGAAGGCAGTTTATGCCTCTATCTGTCCTTCTGATCAGGTGGCACTGAGTTTGATTCCTCAAATTTTCACAATGTGTGACAGACTGCATCCCTGCCATATACTGAAAACTATCCCTGGAAGTGGGCCATTTCAGATGAGATATTAGAGGAAACTGAACCCTTCTTTGCTTCCTATTTTGCAATTAAGGACGGTTCAGGTCCCTCTATTGATTTGTTTTCATCCAACTCTCACTTTCAGTGCCTGAAATTAGGCTGCCCCTGCATTGGCTGTGAGGGTGTTGCTCTGCACCTCGAGACAGTTTTATAGCCAAGCTTGAGGAGAAGACTCCCTTGTGAGTTCAGCCGAGCAGCAGCTTATCTGTTCCTGACTTTCTCTTACAAACTTACAACTGCGGCCAGCATACTTGAGTTATGCCTCGTCCTTGTTCTGTTAGAAGCCTGGGCAGCTGCATGCCTGCATGTGACAAGAACACAAGTACACAGCACAAGGCTTTGCACCTTTTTAACAGACCAAGGACAGGGCAGTGCCTGGAGCACTGGACCCAGCTTTGCACCGGTATAATGGGTAGGTGTAACAGAAATTCAGAAACAAATCCCATGAACCATCATGGCATTCTCCCCTCAAATGAGGCTATAAATCTGGGTCGAGCTGCACAGCAACACCATCACAGCCAATGTGTCTAAAGTCTCAACAGCATGTCTTTCTTCCCTTCCGATTACATACAGTTAATATGGCAATCTAGCTAGTGTCAGGCACTGAAAGTGAGAGTTGAAGGAAAACAAACCTGTCGATCATCAGGTTGTGCAATGGATCGGTTTGTTTTCCTCCAATTTCTCACCTTCAGTCGATAGCCTGGCTGTTAGTCTTACAGACAGCACGAAGAGAGATGCTACCAACATTCATATGTGCCACTTGAAGTGAGGATTAGATGGAACTGAACCATCCCTTGAAAGAAAAAGGAGCAAGGTTCAGTTTCCTCTAATATCTCATCTCAAATGGCCCATCTTCAGATACGGTTTTCGGCATAGCTGAGATGCAGTCGACCAAAGTGAGTTCTAGAGGGAATCTAACTCCAAATCACTCTCAGTCTGTTCGTCAACTAGTTGGTTTTCTTTCCATATATTAACCTTGGCTGAACTGCTTCATACTAAACTGTTGATTAGATGTTCTTAGGATTAGCCAAACTCAAAATAAGGGCTTCAAGCTTGATGTCGATAGCCAGAATTCACAATCCTCGCGTCCTGAACGCCGGCGGATTTAGGTTTTACTAGAACCCTTATTCAGTACCAATCATGCTGCCTTGCTCAAGACTTGCTCTGCCCTTTCTGATAAAATAACTTCACTTGCCCAGACCAAACCTTTCTGAAGAACATAATTTCACTAGTTTTTTTTTAAAAAAAACCATGTTTTGACGATCCATGGACAAATTTCCAATTCCAACTTTTTTCCTATTTGCAAAGTGATCGTCAGGCGCTAAGGGTGAGGGTGGGAGGGGAGGAAACTGTCTGATCATCATGAAAAGTAATCACCAATTTCAGCTTGGCTTTCTCCAATATCTCAACCTTCAATTGATAGCCTGGCGGCAGTAGAGAACACGAAGATATGTGCTGTTTGATTTGAGGATTAAAGAATCTGAACCATCTAACGGAAAAAGGAAAGAAGGTTCAGTTTCTTCTGATCTCTCGCCTTGAATATTCCATTTCCACATATTATTTTCAGTATATGCCTGAGATGCAACCATTTTATCTGAGAATTAGAGGAAATCAAACTCGATCACGCAGCCATATGGATAGATAAACTGTCGTGTTGTACAACTTGTTTTCTTCTGCATCTTATATTTGCATGAATTGCTTGGTATTGAGTTTTTTTCTCTCTCAAAAGATTGATTCTGAGTTGTTACTTGTCATTAGTGCTAACCAAGGCCAAAGAGATGCCATGAATTGATCAAAGATGCGGAACAGAGATACATATGCAGGACTTCAGTATTTAAGGTTCATGGCGATGATTCCCTCTAGTAAATGTAGTATGCAATAACCATTATTCAGTCAACCATATGTTGCCTCTTCTAAGCTCAAAACATTTTATCCCTCAACCTATATGCAGAACCTGAGTCCCACTAGGATACTACAAGAAAGAACAGAACATGTCTGAACTCTCAAATGAATTATTCACTCTTCTTGATTATTACCACAACAATGAATACAAATAAAACATAGCACTACCAGTACCTAGGCAAAGCTCCTTTCCAGTTCACTAAGACCCATAAACTATGTAACAAAAAAGGGGCAACTAATCCCCAATTGATGATTGCAAAAGAGAGAGAGAGAGAGAGAGAGAGAGAGAGTATTCAGCGCCAGAACAGACCAGATAGCATGGTTAAATGACTGTTCTTAAGCTTTACATGGTGTTCGTGTGTAATGTCAAATAAGGTTTGTAAAATATGCTCAGGTTGCAATGTGAGTTCCATTTAAAGCAACTTTTGTCAATCTATGTACAAGGGGGAAACATACATTGCCCAGAAATACTGATGGATGATTATGACAGCCTTAGAAATTCCCATGGGCCATGACTACAAAGCTTCATTCTGAGGGAAGCCAACACTCCATTGTTGATGTCTAGTAACAGTTTGCAACCATGTGAACCGTGTATTCTGGATGTGTCAGATCGGCATAGAAGAGTCCAGGTTAGAAATTACTGGTTTGTCATCTGGCTCTTCATTGGAGCTGAGTGCAGAACACTCGTTAGAAGAGCAGTCACTTGTTGCTTGTTCCTGATCATCACTTTCACTCTTTACTGATGCACCATCTGAATCAATAACTGGAAATGACTTCTGCATTTGATCTTGCAGGATTCCATCACAATCCTTTCCCCTCCAAACAATAATTTGCTCCTTGTCAAAAGAGACAAGAATGCAAGGAACAAGGTCCTGCACCAAAATAATAGGATGTGGAATACGATGTACTATACATCAATAAATCATGTTCAAATCAGATTCACAATTTTGGTAAACTCATGATAAACTCACCCTGAGTTTGACTCCAATCTTCCGATAATCACCTTTTGGTAATCCCTTACAGTCTATTCGAGCCAATTCATCAACCAAAAAGGCATCCCGAACCATTGGCACAAGACTAGCATAATATCCATTCTTAGCTGTAAATAGGATGTTTTCAGTGATAAAATTCATTTACTATATGTGTATCTAAGCAGAGAAGGGAATATAATTACCAAGCTTCGTCAAAACAGGAACATGTAGGCCTTTCTTCCTCATTTGCTTCGTCTCCTCAACTGTGAGCCCCTCTATTGTTGTTTTGATCAACCTTGGGTACACAGGTTCGGCTGGCTTCCATAGCATCAATGGAATAACAGGCCTTTTCTTTGGATTATAATGCCTACCCCTGTAGAGTATCAATTGACCACCTTGCCTGTGGATGATCAGTCCACCAGTTTTATCCTGGGAAAACCATGGTCATGAATCTACTTGCAAACCAATGCTAACACAAGTGACATCAAACAAGATTTCTGAAAACGTCCACCAATATTTCAAATAATCACTGCAATTGAAAGTAAACATGTAGCTACCTCAAGCTGATGACACACATTTTGCATATCAACTGTTGGCACACCTAGACATTTCACCCTGACCGCCTCGCAGCTCTTCCAGTTATTGTGGATGTCATTTAGCATGTTATGAGTAAGCCCGTCTCTCCCTACAACAAATCAACTAAATGAATTAACATCATTCATGATAAAGATTAGAAATGACTCGCGAATCAGCAAATTGACCACAGTTCTTGCTCCAACAAAATCACAAGATTTTACCAAGGTTGATCTGCCGCTTGGTGCGGTTCTTCTGGCATTTCTCGACCAAGAATGCGCGCTCCGCGGGCGTGAGCGGCTCTCCCAGCACGCGCTCCCGCTCCCGCTGTCGCGCGCCTCCTCCAGCCCCTCTCCGCGTCGGGGAGGGGGTCCTCGGCCGCGACGTCGCGGAGCGTGGCGTCGACGGCGGGCGCGCAGAGTCCCGTCCAGGGCCGGTCGAGCCGCCCGGGCCCGAACGGTGAGTACTTGGGCTCGCGGAGCCCGATGGGCTTGGACGCCGGGGTGCTCTCGGTGTAGCTGAAGCGGAAGTCGAAGGGAGGTCCGAGTGCGCGGGCGGCCGCCGCGGTCCAGCGAAGACGGCGGGCGGTAGGGGCTTCTTGGCGCGGCGCTTCTTCGCGGCGGCGGCGGCGCGGGGGCGGCTCTCGCGGGGACGGGGTTAAGGGGCCAGGGGCCACGAAGCCGTACCGGTCGAGGAGGGAGAGGCGGCGGAGGGGCGGGAGGAGAGGAGGTAGCGCGCGGCGGAGGAGGCCGGGGAGAAGGAGCATGGGGCGGCGGCGGGACGGGCAGGTCACTAGCTTAGTGGCTGTGCCGGGCGACGGCCGGCGAGCGGCGCTGGGGTTATGGGCCCTGGCTAATGGGTTTGGGAGGAGATCTCGTCCGTACAATGGAAGGCTGCCTAGATATTGAACGGTCCGATTTGATTGTCCGTGCTTTTGAGATCCGAAGGCTTGCCAGTTTAGAACACGATGATCTTGCGACATTCCTGATTCCTGTGAGGATCACAATCCACGAGTTTTATGCTATTTTTCTAAAGTTGAATATTTTGATATTATTTATCTAAAACCTATAGATCTTTTAATTTCCATATGGTCTGTCCATGTTTTTCATAGTCTAATTTCTGAGCACGAATAAGGTATGGAAGAAGTTGAGATGCAACAATTTCATCCGGAGCCTTTACACTTCACCACTTTGCGGAGCTGTTGTACTTTTGTATGACTGCAAATTTATCACGAAGATTATGAGATCATTAGTACAAAGCTGGGCTTCACACCCTTAAGTAACTACAGACAATACTACAAGTCTACAACAATCAGGGCTAATATTTCAGGTTAACCTTGCCAACCAGAACATGTCCTAGTACAGACACAGACCCAATAACAGCTATTATCATCCGATCCTTTCAAAGGAGGAGATACAAAATGATTCGCACCAGTTCCAAACTTGCACTTGATTTTGATACAAAATAGTTAGACGTCAATTGTCAGCACAATTAACTTATCAACTATCGCAAGACCCAGAAGATAGCCGAAACACCTCAGCTCACCCTACCCCTGTTTACAAATACATGAGCACCGGTGCCTTCAGCAACTGCACATGGACATTAGTTCCTGCTGCCCCCGGCGTAAGATGTCCCTGGCAACCCATCAGCAATACGAGTCACTGAGAGTGCCGTGGCTGACCACATCTTCGCCCACCGTTTGGTATGAACAAATGGGAATTCGGCTAGGATGATTGATACACATCGCTATTACCCTGACAAAATACAAGAATTAGCGGCAGGTCATGTGAGTGTGTGCTGCCATCACCTCGGCCCTGACAGCTCAACCGCGTGGAGGTTGTCGGTCGAGAATCCACTCTGACGCGTTCGATGAGGGCCTAGTTCAACCTCCTGCCGTACTACTTCTACCTTTGCCACTCCTCCCATCTCTCAGCAAGGCCATCACCTTCAAGCATCCTCACCACCTCTGACATCTTGGGACGTTCCATGGGGAGCTCTGTGTGCAGAGGAGGGCAACCTGGATAAAGTTCCACCTCAACATCAATGTAGTTGTGCTGTAGATCTTCATCAACCAGACTCTCCAGCCTCTTCTCCTTGAGCAACCCCTTGACCTGCACAAAGCACATAAACTCTCTATTAGCTTAGCAGTCGAAAGACTAAACTGGTGTTTTATCGCAACAATAAAACAGAACAACTCCTGTACAAGCTAAAGCAGTATGTTAACAATAGAAGAATGTTCCAGAGACATGCCATTCTACCATATGCTAAGTTTAGCTGTAAACAATGCACCAATGCAGAAACAATATCTTCTTTTTAGGCCACACTGGAGCTCCATGTGTTATGGATGAGGTGATTAACCAATTTTTTTTAATAGTACAGCAAAGTGAGCATCCAAGTCCAAACCCAACACAGCATCAAGCAGCAAAACAGCATGAATATCTACCCTGCAATTTGAACTGAGGAAATGGCATTGGTAAATTACCCAATCAAGCAGCATGACATCATCATCATTGGCAAGAGCAAGATCAAATGCACGTTGTCCTGTAATAAGCTCCAAAGCGTAATCCCATAACCGAATACATCAGTTTTCTCAGAGGATTTTCCTGTTGAGAGATATTCAGGTGCAATATGGCCAATGGTTCCACGAATCTACGGTAGTTACATGGGTATCCTTATAGTCCATTAGTTTGGCCAAACCAAGTCTCCACTACAGCTTCAAAGTCTTCATCTAACAAAATATTAGCAGCTTTGACATCACGATGGATAATCTTGGATCACAATGATCATGTAAATAGGACAGGCCTGGCAGAACCCAATGCAATCCTCCTCCTTGTTTGCCAATCTAGTGGAGGTTCAGATTCCGGCCGTTCTGCAGAAATAAACCGAATAACAAATCCCTTACAGTTTGATATTGTTGTCGACGAGGTATAACTAGCTAAGATACACAAATAAAAGACTAAACACGACTGGAGTAAACAGCTGAGAGTACCTCTTAAACGTGACGACACTTCCATTGGCCATGTATGGATACACAAGCAACCTTTCCGTTGGTGTCATACAGAATCCACAAAAGGTTTCTATGTACAGCCATACTAATCATCTCAACTTCTGTTTGAAATTGTAGTTCCCCACCAGGTGTTCTCTCCTCTTTTAGTCTCTTGACAGCTACTAATGAACCATCTGCCAGCCTTCCTTTGTAGACTTTGCCAAATCCACCTCTTCCAAGAATGTTCTTATTGCTGAAGCCATCTGTTGCAACTTGTAGTTCTCGTAGTGAAAATCTTTTAAGCTGGCCAAGATGCACCTCTGGATCTTCCTCAGCTGCCACATTCAAAATCTCAAATTAAACTGATTCAATGTTGTTCCCCAAAGAATTCTCCTGCTTTGAAAGCTTACCAGGTACATCAAAGAAATGCTCTTGTGGTTTCTGCGCCTCCAATATGCAAAACCAATTGCAGGGATAGCAAATAGCAAGGCTGCACCAGCAGCCACTCCACCAGCAATGGCTCCAGTACTGGAGGAACTACTTCCTGCACAAAATAAGATACCAGTAGCAAAATTGATATTCCATGCCCGAGATTACTGCCGTGCCAATGCATGATGGGTACAAAGAAGGAAAGGGGCTAGAAATTGATTAGTGCTGCACCAAATAGGACAGTCTCATAGTTACAATTGTAAAGTAGTTGCTCTCGACCACAAATTATTATTTTACTTAATTTTCAGGAAAAAGTACAGTTCTTCCATATTTTATTTCTTGACTAAAAATGCATCCAGTATAGATAGTGCTCTCAGCCCACAGCAATATGCTTGCTTATGGTGTTAACAGTATGCCATTTACAACTTTACATGAAAGAGAAACATATGAACTCAAAGATATACTGAATAATAATTAATCTAGAAAATCACCTGCTTGCACAGGAGTTGGCGGGTTGTATGGAGGAGGTGGAGAAAAGGAGGAGCACCAGGACAAGGTTTTGTGGTGCCAGGACCACATAAGTTAGGGTTGTTCGCAAAACTGAAAAGAAAAGGTCCAAGTGTGACTGGGAGAAGCATCAAGGCCTAAAAGATGATTGTCAAATAATGCTTAACCCTACCTAATTGGCGTGAATAATGAAAAAGAACCAGTTGATGGAACTTCTCCAGACAAATTATTATTTGACAGATCCCTGTAATTCAAGAGAAACAATTAATTCCCATTGTGCGTTTACTAATTAGGACCATAGAAAGGAAATATATGAACTGAGAAACAAGTGCTTACAGAACTTGGAGGGCAGTGATAGCAGTTAATGATTTTGGAATTGAACCGGAAAGGCTGTTGTTATTAAGACGCCTATTCGAACACAAAAATAAAGATGTACAAAATTAGTAACATCCGCATACACCCATGATGGAATGAGCCGTCACATCCAAGTACAAATGATGAAATAAATATAATGAATAGTGGCATACAAGCAATGGAATAAATATGATGAAGACAGCTTAGAGTTATAATAAACTGAAAACACAGGTCCAAAACAGAATGATAGATGCATTATAACATCTGAATGTCAAGTAGTAGAATATAAATAGCCTAACAAACAGCAGCATGCCAGCATATAGCTATATTGCATAAGCAAGTTCACAGAAGAGATAAAACCAAGGGAAGATTAATCAAATAAAATTAACCTCTTTTCCAAGTACACATATGTTCTGTTTCGTTTAATATGCTAGCTAGTAAACATGTTCAAGCAAGCAAACAAAAAAGGGGGGCTTGCTTAACAAAACTAATCTAACTATAGATAAGACTAGCATCACTCTATGTTGCCAAAAACAGGAACTTCATCCTGAATCTAATTTCTTCCGACAGGACCAGTAAAGTGTAAAACTAGTCAGCTGCATTATTAACATGTATTTAACAAAGTGTCTGAGATATCTTACAAGAATCGCAGCTTTAATAGATTCCCAATGAATCTGGTATAGGACCAGTGAAGTTGTTCAAGTACAAATCCAAACTGACCAAGTTTGTGAGATTCCCAAGTTCACTAGGTATAGTGCCACTGATATTATTACTATAGAGCTCCCTGCATAAAAAAATTAAAAAACATGAAGTCAGTGATTAATTTTGAGAACATAACAAAACCAAAAGTAACCGAGTTATGACATGCCATGGTCACTGGTTGTTGTGGTTATGTTGCAGGCAGTGAATGTTACTGTCATCAGTCAATAGTAGCATTGCCATTATATATCAAGTCATATTTACCACAAGGCTAGCTATTTAAGGACAGGATATGCCAGTAACTTATTTTGACAGAAAGAAAGGGAACTTACAGGTACTGCAAGTTTTTGAGCTGGCCAAGTTGCGAGACTAAGGTACCTGATAGTGCAGCATTTCCAAGATCACTGCGAATGAAGAAAAACATAAGAAGGAAATATAGAATACATCCAACTGAATGATGATATATAGTGGAGAATAAGTAAACCTACTCTGATAACACTGTTGTCATTATTGCAGGTAACATGAAACCAAGTGCATGGGTTGACCAGAGTCGGATCCCAACTTTGTAGAACATTATTTGGATCATTTAGGTTAGTCCTTAAGCTATGCAGCGCATCACCTGTCAATAGCAGAATGAAAAATGAACAGCTGCCACACAAAGACCAAACCAATGAGACTAAGTTCTCTTTCTAGAAATGCCATCCAAGTTGTAGACCATACAGCTATAATCAGTAAAGTTGAAGTTGTAGCAGCTAATGTTCCTTATTCTCAATTGAAGGTGAAGAAATAATCCCACATCATTGAACACAAAATCAGAGCAGCAATACCAACTTGCATTCACATAGTACTAGTAGCTGGTGGCATCAAGTAAGACAAACACCTTCCGATGCTTGAAGTTTCAGTTCCTCATTTCAGAATTCAAACATTCCTCAATAGACAACAGCTATAATTCAGAAAGACAGCTGGTTCTACATGGGTATAACCCTTAGCTCACAAAAAAATATAACCCAAAGGTCCATACGAGCATCACCCAATACCCCAACAAGCATAAAAAACTAATCATCAGTCGAATGAGCACCATCAGCTTGAACCTACCGAACAAGCAAACACAAGCAAATCATGTGATGTCCTAACCAATCCCAACTAGAAACCAAGGCTAAAACCAGCCTCATCCTTTTCAAAAGCAAATCATAGGAGGATGAAAGATCTCTCGAGCAGCATAACAAAACACAGAGGCCAACCTGATAATCGCCCAGCCACCAACTAGAAACACAAGCCGGCCGGCCGACTATCGGAAACAACAACAAAGCCACGTCAGGAGACGTCCTAATCGAACCTAGTAACTCCGCTAGCTTTCCCAGACACAGCAGTGCATCACAAACACGCAGCAGAATCTAGCCAAAGCAATTTTAATACAACAGTAGCAATCAGCACAGCAGAAAAACCCCAGGACCGGTAATCTCGACACAGCACTGCTTGATTGGGAAAAAACCGGGAGAAGAAGTCACGCGAAGCAACAAAATCAAGTGAAATCCGAAAGGGGATAGGAACCAAACGGAACGCGCGAACGGCACCGACACCTGCACTCGAGAGTTCCGGTCTCGGAGAAGTCAAACCGCCGGAAAATTCGCAGTGAAAGCAGGACGGGTTTGCTTGTCCGGGCAAGTTGGCTGATACCCCGGAATTCGAAGAAGGAAATTCAAATTTGCTCAGCCGAACCCGCAAATAGCTCCCCTCGCTCGTCCCTCCCTCCCGGAGGACCAGAGAACCCAAAAGGCAAATAGGAAAATCCAAATGGGGGTTTGGGTTAGCAACCACCATTTGGCGAAAACAGGCCTCCAACGGCAGGGAAGGAAGAGCAAGCTAAGCGAGCACCTCCACGGAGGCGGCTGGAGCCATTCAAGCCATGGCTGGGAGCTCCCACAAAACCCCCACCCCACCTGCAGACGGCGCAACACACGGAGGCGGCAAAGCAAACCGGAGAGAGCGAGACGCGCACCTTCCGTGTTGGCGAGCACCCGCGCGGCCGGGTGGGGAGCAGCAGCCGCAGCAGGAGGAGGAGCGCCCACCGCGCACCGCCGCCGCCTCGCCCCCGCTGCCGACGCCATTGCCCGCGCACGGCCGGGGAGGAGGGCAAGCAAACGCCCTAGATCCCTCCCCGGGCCGCCATTCCCGCCGGATCGATCGGATCAGGCCGCCGCCTCCGGTACCCGCGCCGCCGGGCGATCTCGGCGAGAGGGTCCCGGCCTCGCGCGGCGCGGCGCGAGCTCCGCCGCCCCGACCCGCCTCCTCCCTTTCTCGGCCTCTCCGAATCGATCCCTTCTCTCTCACTGCGCTCCGCTTTTCGACGGCCTCTCTCTCTACTTTTTCCTTCTTCCTGGGGCAGCGGCGCCTTTTGTTGCGGTTGCGTCTGCGTGCTTGCGATACGAAGACACGGGTGGTGGCCGGGGGCGCGGGGGCGGAATCGAACGGGATATTGTTTTCTTTTTCTTGTGAGCGCGGGGGATTAACAAGCTTCTCGCTTTGCTTTTTTGCTTTTGTTTAAGCTAAGCGTGGCGGGGTTTAGGAGTCAGAGCGCTGAGATTAGCGGTGGAGGAGTAGGGGTTGCGGCGGTGCCGGAACAGGAGTCAACGGAACGGCGGCCGTGCGGAGTGGGGCGGGATCCCGTGCGGACGCGCCAACACCACGCAGTGGAAGGATATGTATGATCCACAAAGAGCTCTGGGGTGGAGATCTCCCGTAGCTTTGGGCTGAACACTCCCCATGCATTTCCAGATTTGTTCAGTCACGAAATTTTCACCAACTACTTATCACATCAATCTCGGGATACTAATTAGTGAGTATTAATAACGACAAAACTCATTCCGACCTCTACCTTAATTCTCGGGGCAATTTAACGAGTAGTCTAATTATGTCATGAATCTCTAATGATGGATTAATTAGGCTTAATGGATTCGTCTCGCGATTTTCGATCACCATCGTGTAATTAGTGTTGTAACTAATATATGTAGTCCTCCTAATACATCTCGAAAGGAGCACAAAACATTCACTTGGGAACTAAACGAGACACTCGATCTACTTGTCCTTTAGTGTATATGTTTATCATAGAGGACAAACTACACTTAGACTTGAATGACAAGTAGTCACTATTCATTCGTCATCGAATTATCACCCGTCACATCAGTAGCCGCACCTTTTCTCTATACATGTTGTCCAATGCGGTAATTTTTCACAACTTGGCTCTGTTGAAACGCTTATTGTACAATATCTTTCTCTTAGAATAAATCTATCGTTCGTCAAATTCAGCATTTTTCCTTGAACAAATATGACGTGAATCGGCAAGATCTTGACAGAGCCACTCATTCAAAAATATTATTCCATTATTCATACGTGCAATTTTTGCTATCTAAACAGCTCTAAGTAAGTTGCAATCGTGCTCCTGCATCATGGATTATTTACACATGATGTATTATTGGTGAGAATGTTTAATATCATGTATTATTGTTATTATTGTTGTTGTTGTTGTTGTTGATGATGATGATGATGCTACTTGGAATGTTGTTGGTGGTGGTGGTGGTGGTGGTACTTCTTTGGTCTGTTGTTGTTGTTGTTGTTGTTCTTCTTCTTATTACTTACTATACTACTACTGCTACTAATACTACCTGCTACACACTGCTGCTCACCACACTGCTGCTGCTTCGCTCCTGCTGCTGCTCCCTGCTCTGCTGCTCCCGCTGCCTGCTGCCGCTTTGCTCTGCCACTATCAAGCATCGCTACTGCTACTGCTACTCCTGCACCTGCTCTTTCCTACTATACTGCTCGCTGCTTTCCTGCCTTTCTCACACACTTCTTCTTCTTCTACTACTACTACTACTACTACTAAAGTGAGTAAGAAGAAGCATAATAATGTATCTGCGTAAGTACAGTCTATACTGTGAAATATGCCTTTTCATCGAAACTATCTACTATAATATGAGAGGTAATGATGCATATCAATTAGAATTTTAAGACATCGTTTTCCTCTCTTTGTTTCCTTCCACTTTCTCTCTCTCTTCTTTATTTCCATAAAAGTGGAGAAGAAATCGGTATCCACTATTTATGAGGAGGTAGGGGCATAAGCCCCGCACACCCCGTGTTCACCTGGAATAGGATGCATTAGCTACATGCATGGATGATGAAAGCCTAGTTAAGATGGATTATTGAGTTGGATGCCCGGATCCACCACGAGGTGGATCCGGCATCCACTAATAATCAACAAAGACGTCGGACTTCGAGTTTGAGCTCGATGAACTAAAGCTTGAGTGAACTGCCGTGAGCTCGCGTCTAGGGAGGCCCAAGCGGACCGCCGCCACCCTGCGAACACTCCCTCTCTCCCTAGCCTCTTCCCTCCGCTCATCTCGCCACAACTAGCAGAGAGCGCGCCGCGTGAAGCCTGTGAGAGGGCGCAAGGACGCACGAGGCCTTCCCGAACACCTCCTCGAGCTTTCCTTCGCTCCTTTTGTCTCCAAGTCCCGGCCACGATCGACAAGCTCCATGCGGAGAGGGCCCAGTTAGATCCGACTTCCCGCCCGGATCTAGCATCCCCAGTTGTATTGGTGGAGCAGGCGGTTCAAATGTAAAATGTACATTTGATGACATGTTGAATTGGAATCAAATGTACTCTCCAATAACTACACATTTATAAGCATATAAAATATAAGATAAGATAAATGATGATCAAAACTTAGTTTGGGAGACTATGTCATGTCATGTCGCTTAAGGGAGTACCATATTCCAAAATTTCGGGAATTGCTCAAGACCTCCTCAAGGAAAGTATGAGGTGTTCAATTTCTAGTTCATCCCTTCGTAATATCATTGAAATGTCTTCGAGTCTTGAAGCAAAAGTGGTGTATTTTGAAGAGCATGCCAAGTTCTCACTCGTCAAGCATATCATTACAACTTGTCTTGCATTGTATAATTTTATCTGTGACAACAAATTGCTTGATAAAGAGTTTGAGAGTGTGATCTTAGGGATTACTTTGTACAACATACAAGTGTAATGGTACACAAACACAAGGGATGATAGGAATGTGAAGAACGAGGATGTCATGAATACCATGGTACTAACGGGATATATGCTTTGGTTAGTAGAGAGGAGGCTAGTTATTTTGAGGGATGACAACTATATATATGCTATTTGGTTAGTGCGAGGAAGCTAGTTATTTTGAGTGATGGTATCGTTGTAGTGCCCTTTGATGGATGTTAACTCTATTTATGTGTGCAGTTACTTTGTTGAGCATGAAAACTTTGGGAAATATTTGCATCTTGTTCAAATAGTCATATTTATGTGAATTAATGGACAAATTATTTTGTTTTGTAATATCCATATAAACATGTCCCTAGACCTCAAGAGCATTACAAGTATTTCTTAGTACATAGTATGGTCTTACGCTTTTCTTCTGACTTTTCCAAACCGATCCACAATAACATTCAAAAAACCTACAACTAATCAAATACTCTAGATCACCTTTACTACTCCCTCCTCGCTTTCAAAATACTTGTCACCATTGACTTTTTACGCAATTTTGACCATTCGTCTTATTCAAAAAATTGTGCAAGTACAATTTATTTGTTTGCTATATGTTTTAATGTTGTATGTATTTTAAGCTTGACTTATCGTTTACATGTTTGCGATAATTTTTTGAATAAGACGAATGGTCAAAGTTGCAAAAAAAAAGTCAATGAATGACAAGTATTTTGAAACGGAGGGAGTAGTTATTAATGTATATAGTGTTGAAATATTAGGCAATTTCGATTAAAATCATAATATAAATCATGACGAATGAACAACTAGATGAAGCATGTTTAGCAAACTCATATCACATATCATAACAACTAGTGTAAGCCGATTAGGTACACTAGACAGTTAAGCATGATGAACAAATAAAACCACAATAAAGTGAGAGTGTACCCAAAGGCGGAGGCGATTAGGGGCAACTGGATGTCTTATCCTCCTGGATTAGTCATACTAATCGTGGGAGGACCTCGATTGATGTAGTCGTACAATGTCGATGCAGGAAGATGTAGATGTAGTCTCTCGAGCACCGCCGTGAAGTAGTCGTGGATGAGGCCACCAGTAGATGAAGTAGTCGTTTGGGAGCAGTCACGCCAAGAGCGCTTCCCAAAACCTTATTCGCCTTCTCGTGCGGGATCGCAAAGACGACAGGAGACTGCTCACCCGGTCGCAGTGCACGCGATCGGGCTAGAGTCTTGGCGGCAGTGGGGCAAGAAGAGGCAAAATATTATTTTACTACTTTAGGATTTTCTAATTGAAACTCCCAATTGTAGTTTTTGTTGTGTCTTTCCTCGGAGGTTTGGTACAAATATATAGGGAGGAAAACTCCTACCTCCATATCAACTAGCAATATGGTACTAATTGATGTTGCACCTCCCACCTCTACTAATGGGCTTAAACATTAAAGCCCATTATGGAACACAAATATTGGGCCTTTGAAATTTATTAGAATTTCTTCATATGAATTTTATTTAGGGTAACTATTCATATATAAATTCCAACAATCCCCCCGGATCTCAAATGCCCATTTAGAGATTTGCTTCTCACCATTCGATATACCGGTGTTTTGGCAGAGACTAAGTTGAACTTCCGCCTAGAACTTCAAGCTACACTTATCCACAACTTGAACAATGGACTATGCCTTGAATTGCAAGTTTTGTGCGAACAAGCTTTACTCAAAGCCAAACTAGTACTTGGCGCAGTAGCCTTACCCGTGGGTGGAGCATATCGTCATACTCCTTAGTCTCTTCATGAGTTTACTAGAGATCACCCAAGTCTCATAGACTGCGACGTTTAATAGTCAAGCTCATATAGGTATGTTCTTTCAAGAATGCTCTATAGGACAACATCTTCACTTGTTAAAGTCAATAGAACATATTAAGGCATCCTCGCCAACCTACCACAGGTGCCTCATTGCTCGAGAGTATTGCATCTTCACATAGAGAGGTTATCATTATACTCTCCTCAGTTTACCAATAGCTTGTTTTTCCCAGGTCCTTAGTCACGGGATCTCCGATCAAAAAGGTTGGGTTACTACTACTGTAAACTCACATGGGTCTCATACCCATCTCCCTAGATGCAATTTCTATCACATTCGTGATAACCCTTTTGTAAAGGGTATATAAGATACATTAATTACTCGAGTTTCTCAACTTCGGCGGTCTTCAAACGCGTCTTTTAACGTGTCTTGTTGACTGCATTATCCTTAGTACTATTCACTTTAGTTATTCTTTGTTTGATTATCACAGGTTCATAAGGATAGCCGGTATTAGTTTTCAACCACGGCAAGTCGGACAAGAGCTCACGCAGCCACTCGCCTCTGCAGATCGTATCCAAAGTTGTAAGTTCAGCTTCCATGGTTGATTTAGTCAAAATAGTGCATTTACAAGACCTCCATGACACTTGCACCACCTCCAAGGGTAAATATATACCCACTAGTGGCGTAGATTTGATCAATATCGAAATCCGATTCGCATCACTATATCCCTCTAGCACAGGGTGCTCGAATAGTGAATCACATAGCTCATCGTACCTTTAAGATAACACAAGACCCTTTCTAGTGCATGCCAATGATCATCACCGGGTTGGACATGTACCTACTCAACTTGCTCACAGCAAAGAGATATCCGGTCTAGTTGCGCTTAGCAAGATACATGAGTGAACCAACAATTTGAGAGTACTTCAATTGATCTCTAGTATCCTTCTTGTTCTTTCAATGTCACACTAGGATCATAAGGTGTTGGAGAAGGCTTGCTGTCCATATAGCCAAACGGCTCAAGACCTTCTCAACATAGTGAGATTGTGATAGAGTAATCCCACTCTCTTCCTTAATCAACTTGATGTTTAGAATTACATCGCTTCTCCTAGATCTTTCATGTCAAAACTCTTTGACAAGAATGACTTGACTTCATTTATAATATTCATGTTTGTTCCAAATATTAGAATATCATCAACATATAAGCATAGTATAACAAAATGACCCCACCATGTCGATAATACACACACCTATCAACTTCATTAACAACATAGCTGCACTAGTTAAAGTAGTGTCAAACTTCTCATGCCATTGTTTAGGTGCTTGTTTCAAGCCATACAAAGATTTCAATAATTTGCACACCTTCGCTCTTCACCTTTTACTACAAACCCATCGGTGATCCATATAAATCTCCTCATCCAACTCTCCATTAAGAAAAGTTGTTTCACATCCATCGATGGACGATCGGACCATATGAGGCGACCAAGGATAGTAGTACTCGAATAGTGATCATTCTAGCAACAGGTGAATAAGTATCAAAGAAATCTTCGCCTTCCTTTGAGTATAACCCTTAGCCACAAGTCGAGCCTTGTACTTGTCAATAGCCGTTAGCCTAAACTTCTTTTGAACACCCACTTACAACCAATTGGTTTACAACCGAATGGTAGTTCAGATAGCTCCCAAGTTCTATTAAAAGAATCGAGTCCATCACACTACGAACTACTTCTTTCCAATCATATGCATCGGAGACGCATATGCCTCTATAATAGAGGTGGAGTATCATCCACAAGGTACACAATGAAATCATCACCAAAAGATTTTGCAATCCTTTGTCTCTTGTTCCTCAGAACTTCATTGTCATCCTTCTCAAGTGTTTGCTCAAATGACTCAACGGAGACTCGATGGGTATAGTATTATCGGGAGCTATTTGGTGGAAAATTTAGCATTACTACGCATATCTTTCATAGGAAAAATATTCTCAAAAATTTAGCATCACGAGATTCCAAAATTGTATCAACATGCATATCGAAACTTGATTTTACTACTAAAATCTATAAGCAATGCTATTGTGAGCATATCCTAGAAAGACACAATCTATCTTTTGGTCCAAGCTTACGCTTCTTTGTAATTGGAACATTGACTTTCGCCAAGCATCCCCACGTGCAAGTATGAAAGTGATGGTTTCCTTCCAACCCAAACCTCTCATATGGTGTTGTCTCTTTACTTTTGTTTGGAATTCTATTCGTGACATGACTTGCGATCAATATAGCTTCCCCACCATGCCTTAGATAAACAGTATCTAACATGGCGTTTGTTGACGGTGAATTTCGTCAACCTAGCCATGAGTTTACCTTCGGTGTTGGCATTGATTTAATATCCAACCTAACGATCCTAACCCTCATGACATACCAAGTTCGCATTCGCACATGGCTTTTGGAGTTTATTGTTTACGCAGGTTTTAACGCTAAAGGGAGACTTCCGGTAAAGTTCACCGAGCACCTTACGAGAAGATCATGAAGCCTGTACAAGTCAAGACACAAAGCGTGGGATAAACATGGGGTAGCAACGTAGCTACCCCAAGCACCACGCTACGTTGTTAGCGACCACGACCGGCCGGGCTATTGTGACCCGGTCGAGCCATCGGATAAACCGACCAATTACATCGAGTGCAGTAGCTTGAGCACGAACTTCATGCAACACAAACATGGGGTCTAACTAGATCAAACTAGGCTAGGTACACAAACAGATTTGTGCTTTCCTATGTCTATTCAACAAGATCAAAGGGTCGTGTTCGTGAAGAACACGAGCCTCTAACTTATGAACAAACACCGAAAACATGTATAAGTCACTTTCGTCAATTTGGATCGAAGGCCTTGTTCATCAAGAGCAGGAGCCTCTAAATGATGAACGAGCGAAGAACACATGAACAAATCACCCATGTATACAAGCACGACTTTATATGAAATAGCTGAATAATCTGAAGTAGATCAAACTCATACAATAAAATAAAGATACAAGAGAACTCATACCTAGATCCCAAAGCGGACTTGGAACTCAAGTAGAACTACTCTAGCCTACCTCCTTGCCTCGAAACCAAAATTGAGAGAGGAGGAGTAAGGTGTGTTGGTAAGAAATGAACCTCCTTCTATTTATAGGCACGAGCATGGCAGGAGGAGTGAAACACCGGGAACGGCCTCTAGGACAAATGGACAAGTGCCACGTGGAAGCCGGATCAGGCCGAAGGTCGGTTCGGGATCCTAGGGTCGGCCGACCTCGGTGGACCCCACTCGGGTGTGCTTCCTGGGTGGATCTGTGGGCCTTAGGTCGGTCCCTGTACACGTGCTCTTGAGGCGGTTTAGGCGCTCTGGTGGGCCCATGGATCCATGTGAAGTCCACGTGTCACGCTACTGTCGGGGGCTTGCCTCTCTTGGATTGGTGACATGGCGTGCATGCAAGGCACCGAGGTGGCTTAGTTTGCATACATGGCACTGAGGTGTGACCACTCCTTGAGGTGACGTGGCATGAATCATAGAAGGTGAGTTTGTCACTTCTTTTATGTTTATTTTCCCGCAATCACATAATCTCCAAGGACAAGTGGAACTACATTATTCTTAACTAAAGTGCGTGTAAGAAATGCCTCTTGCTCCTTTATTCATGAGTAAGCACTTATGACAAAGTAACAACCGTCAACAAGCCCCTTTTTTGGCGCTGTTGCGGGGAACAAGCAATCAAGATCCGACCTAGTATTGCCTTTTTGTGAATATTTTCAGTTTTTCTTTTGATTTATCTTTTGCATATCTTAGTTTTGATCATCCTCAAAAGAAAAAAAATCAATCTAATCTAGTTTTTGACTAACCCTTATTTTTCTTTTTAGATTTTTGTTTTTTTCTAACCCTAACCGGAGATGGATGGCTACCTCTCCAAGAAACCCAAACTTTCTTTTGTGGATGATCTAGGAAAATTTTACAGGCAAAGGAGACGTGCAACACAAGCTAAAGGATTGGAAACCCTAGATCCAAAAGCCGAGGTCAAGGATCGCGTCTCCAAAGGAAACTCCACCTCCAAGTCCGAAGGGAGATCAACCTCAACCACCACCAATGGGAGAACAACCACAGCCGAAGCACAAGATCGGGGAGCTATGCACCCCGGACATCGTTGATCTACCCATCATAAATTTTCAAGACGCCGGAAGGCCGTTCAAGATCAAGGTCTCAACTATCCGCATGGTGCAACACTCGCCTTTCACCAAGAAAGAGGATCCGAACCTTCACCTCCAAGCATTTGTTCAACTTATGTCAAACTTTCGATGAGGACGGGGTGACTCAAGATCAAATGAGGGCAAGGCTTTTTTCGTTCTCACTACTTGGAAGAGCTTTGCGTTGGTTCCACACTCTGCGTGAGTCAAAACAAGATTGGGAAGTGTTGATGAGGAACTTCATGAAGGAATTTTATTCACGACCAAGACTCGAGTTTGCACAACAAGATTGACACATTTGTTCAATTCCCAATGGAGATGATTGAAGAAGCTTTGAAGCGTTTCAATGAATACATGCGAACCGAATTCCTTGAGTGGCATATCGGTTTACTTATGAGGAGGATGGAGAAGATGGAGAAAAGAGGCTCAAGACCTAAAGGCTGACAAAGCAAGATCCACATGTGAGGAGTGTGGGGAGTACGACCATGTCCAAGGAGATTGTCCGGAGGAAGCAATGGTGCTCGATTTGCCAAACTTCCGCTATGGGCAAGGTAAACCCCAATTTAATGCAAGTTCGTCCATTCAAAATTGGTTCCTCTTTGTATACAATTGAAGGACTTCATGGACAAGCAAGCTAAGATCAACGAGGACACCGTCACTAAGTTCAAGGCTATGGATAAAGTATTGGAGGATATAGATGGCAAAGGTGATGATGAGGTCAGGATCACTTCAAATTTCTGAAACAAATGCAAAAAGAATTACCGACACTGTGAACTACCGAGGGGTCTAGATTCTGCAGAATCGTACTACCGACAAGATGCAGGAGACTAAAACGAAATTTGAAATGTAATGCGATTCTAGCAATTCTATTTGAATCAAAGAGTTTAGTTTAGAAGCTAAGAACCACCGCAACCAAAGATATGAGTTGGAGCACAACCAATTTAGAGATCGGGCACAAACAAGCTCTAGGGTTAGAGAGAAATGCAAAGAATTCAAGCAAGCAAAGGAGACACAAGAATTTAATCAAGTTCACTCCCACAAAGGAAGCTACGTCTGCTGAGGATCCCACAAAGGGAGGGCTATCACCAAGAGCCTCTTTGCCTCTTCCAATCCCCACAAAGGAAGATTGGTGCTCACTAAGAATTCTCCACCAAGGAGAGGGTAATACAACGATCCCGGGTGCTCCACACCAAGAGGGCACTCAACGGGAGACGCCTAACCATCTAGAAGCAAGCTTCAAGAGTAACAAACACGAATCATGCGGAGATGCTTCAAGTGCTCTTGAGATGAGGAGATTCGAAGGGGCTCTCAAAGCTTCTCTATCTCACTAGAATCACTCCTACCCAAACCCTAGCTCAAAGGAATCAAATCTTGGCTCTGGAGGAGGGAGAAGTGGAGTGAATGCTCAAGTGTGTTTTGTCCCGTGGTTGGTCGCCAATAAGTGAGGAGAGGAAGAGGGTATTTATACCCAACCCGAAAACTAGCCGTTCCATTGTGCAAATCGACATCCTCGGTACTTCCGACGGGTCAACTACCGAGGGGTGCCGAAACCCAACAGGAAGCTTTATCGGTAGTTCCGACGAGTCAGTACCGAGGGTTTGGCTAAAACTGCCGGTGAACCCATATCGGTACTACCGACCTGGGTCAGACTACCGACAAAAGCAGACTTTGAGAAAGGTAGCAAATGTGTCAACTCTAACTTCTCTCACTCACTTGGGTCATCTCCTTAAGCACTTTTAGCATCTCTTGGCTATCAATTCGCATCCCCTTTATAGTACGGTGTTTCCTATACTCAAATTCAAAATCAAAATTAAATTTAAGCCTTGACTTGAGTTGAAAACCGAATTGGAGTTGGGGCCTTCTTTGGTCAAAACCATGATTTTCAATAAAGTGAATCTTGCACACATCTTATTCAATGATTAAATACAACAAATTGTGTTTGTCATCATCACCAAAACAATTAGAGCCAAGATGCACTTTCAATCTCCCTTTTGGTGATTGATGACAACACAATTCATTTTCAAATAAAGATGTGTGTATCCAACAATTTAAAGAGAACTCCTCTAAATGTGTGCTTGATCTTTTATGGAGGCCTCAAATGCCTATCACACATTTAGAAGAAAGTTTCACTCTCAATTTGCATACACAAGTGCATAAGTGTGATATAATAACCGTGATGCATATGACAAGATATTCAAACCAACAAAGTGAGAAATAACAACCACCAAGCATCACAAATATATAAACGAGGTTCCACACTAGCACGATTTAAGTCTTACAAATTTAAAAGGTTCTAGGTTCACCATCCATCACACACACAAATAGTTCATACATGTCCACAACCTAAGATAGATAGATAAAGCCGTGATACACACCACCACATGGATAAATTGTGAGCTCACTCCCCTTTGGCATCAAGCACCAAAAGGAGGAGGCCCTTCAATCATCACTACCATGTGGAGAGTGGATCACGGAGGAGAGTCTTCTTCTCGGTCCACCACCACCAAAGTCTTCATCATCAATGTCGGCCGAGGAGCTCCATACATCATGGATGTGTCGCCGACACCTCCCAAGGATTGTAGAAGACCGTGGAGGAGGGAAGTCCATGGGCTCATGAACGGAGAGTGCTCTATGTTGGCTTGAGTGAGCAAGGTCTTACGGGTCTCCAACTTGATGAGCTGCTCATCCACATCCGCCTGTGAGCACAAATCTCTGAGCATTGTGCTTCCCAACATTGAAGCAAGCGAAGAGGCCCCGAGATAAGAAGTTGAAGATGCTCTTCTTCTTGCCGGGAAGGTTTCTAGATTGAGGATGGTCCATGAGGAAGATGGGAGGCTGCATGAGAGGAAGGATCACCAAGGAAGGTCCAAGATGAGGAGCCTAGGAGGGCATGCTTGCCCAACTTGAGAAGACGCTCAATGTTCCCTTGTTTGGCTTGTACCAAGTGTGAGTCTTGTCGGTGAGAATGTCAACCGGCCAACCTCACAAATCATCTTGAAGATCCAAGGAGCATATTGACAACTCTTGTTAGAAACGAGCACACAATGATTTCTTCCCATATGAAGTCAAACACACTAAACCTCTCGATCGTCCCATCCTCACAAGAATATCCTTGGCAATGTTGGAGATGTTGTAGTTGTCACCTATCTTAGGAGTGAGAGTGTATCGAAGAGTTGGTTCAACATCCTATAGACGGGCTTCATACCATGAGTAGTACCAAACTCAACCTTGCCATAAGCGGCGTCATACATGAAAACCATCTCACTATCAAGTGGGATTTCTCCACCATGAAGCTTTGACGACCAAGATCCTTCTCATCAAACCAAGAATTTGAGCAAACCTCTCATAAGAGACCGAGAGAGGCTTTCCTTGCAAGAGCCAATGAAAGGTCTTGGTTTCACATTGACATAGAGATTAGCATAGAACCAGCCACCTCCTCATTCCAATCACAATTCATAGCCATAATGGAGGTCATCCCTTAGCATGATAAATATCAATGGCCTCATTGACGGCCGGAATGTTGAATGACCTCAAAGCATCCCAATTGATGGACTTTCATCTCAATAGTCATGTGCTCTTGCATAAGATAACCGATTCATACCAATCGGCATTGAACTTGAGCCAAAACATATCTTCAAATTCCTTTTGCCATTCAAATGGATCGAGTACCTTTGCTTGTACACGCATCATGTGACCCACTCTTGTAGTCAACCATCTTCATGATACCCATTTGTGTCGGGACGAGAAGGACGGATGGCCTTAGCACAAACCCGAGCAAGAGAGTCCAAGGAGATGTCTTCATAGTCATCATAGTGATCATCCGGTTCATGAGCTTGCTTGGTGCGTGCACGGTGACCTTGACTAGTGGAGCGACGAGTGCACTGGAGGATTGGTGCGGCCCACGACCACGTGGGCGTTGAGCACTTGTGCCCACCTTCCTCTTCCTTTGAGCGAGAGGACGTTGTTGTCATCGAAACCTTCTTGGATGACTTGCTTGCTCCCGACCCATCCGAGAGATGGTGTGGAAACGAGGTATAAGATGGTTGAAAGGATTTGAGAAGAATCGCCCATATCTTGAACTTCATCCCACGCAGCGCCTGTCGGTACTACACTGGTCAATACCGCCCGGCTCGCTACGTGACGTGGATCCAAGGATGAACGATTCAACCAACAAAAGTTCATAGATCATGGCATGAGTTCTAGGATGGATAAGAAGATGATTCCTAAAGCATTGCTCCTAGAAACTACTCCATTGAGAGATCGACAGAGGATTTTGAAAAGATACCTTGAGCTCTTCCGCGTGAATCGAGGAACTCCGGCGAGAATCGGATGTTCGAGGATGGAGAATCAAGAAACACCTAGCTTTGAAGATTCCACGGTCGATCTTGAAGATACCCTCGAGGATTTGAGAGAGAGAGAGAGGAGGGTGGCAACGATAAAGAAGAGGAACCCTAGAACGGCGGGTTGGGGGTTTTTATACCCACACGCGATTTCGGTAGTACCTGGGGAGACTACCGAGGGTCCAGAATTCAACCAGTGAGTTCTTATCGGTAGTACGCCCTACCTCGGTACTCAGAGGTCCTATCGGTCCAGTGGTACTACTGGCTGATTGAATCAATAAATAAGCCCATATCTTCCAGGCCTTGTGTCGGTAGTACTGTTAAGATTCTTTGGAAAGATTTGGAAGTTCAGTAGTAGATAGAGATGATGCTAGGGACATGTAGAACAACCACAATGTTTGGTGATTAGGCACAATCAATCAAGCAAAGCAATAATCACCAAAAATCATGGAAAGAACCAAATTTTGTAAGACACACACAAAATAAAGAAAATAAAACATTTTTCTCTCTATCTAGACATTAAACAATTTGTGGGCAACAAGTCAAGCCAAGTTACGAGAATCCAAGATGTTTAGCTCACTTCTCAAAGCACAAAAGCTTTGCTAGTCTAGAGGCTTAGTGAAGATATCGGCAAGTTGCCTCTCGGTGCTCACATGACGAGAGCAATATCTCCTTAGCCTCATGATCCCTTAAGAAATGATGTCGAATATCTATGTGCTTTGTTCTAGAGTGTTGGACCGGATTGTTTGCTAGCTTGATGGCACTCTCATTATCACACAAGAGTGGAATCTTACTAAACTCACAACCATAATCACTCAACGCTTCATCCACAAGAGTTGTGCACAACAAGCACCACCGCCACATACTCCGGTGTGACAAAGTAACCGAATTTTGCTTCTTTGAGCTCCACGACACCAAAGACCTACCAAGAAATTGGCAAGTCCCTAGTGCTCTTCGATCTACTTTGCAACCGTATAGTCCGAATCGGAGTAGCCAAGTAAATCAAAAGTGGAGCCCTTGGGATACCACAAGCCAAGGTTAGGAGTGTACCAAATATCTAAAGATTCTCTTAACGACCATTAGATGACACTCCTTAGGATTAGCTTGAAATCTTGCACACATGCACACACTAAGCATTATATCGGGCCTAGATGCACAAAGGTAAAGGAGGGAGCCAATCATGGAGCGAAATACCTTTTGGTCGACCGACTTCCTTCTTCATTGAGATCAAGATGTCCATTTAATGCCATGGGTCTTGATGGGCTTGAATCGCCATGTCAAACCTCTTGAGCATATCCTTCACATACTTGGTTTGACATAGAAAGTCCTTCCTTCAATTGCTTGATTTGAAACCCAAGGAAGAACTTCAATTCACCCATCATAGACATCTCGAATCTCTTGGTCATGATCCTACTAAACTCTTCACAAAATTTATCATTAGTAGACCAAAGATAATGTCATCAACATAAATTTGGCATACAAAGATATCATTTCCATTTCTTTGAATGAAGAGAGTAGAATCGACTTTACTATCTCAAAACCGTTCTTGAGAAGAAAATCCTTAAGGCATTCATACCATGCTCTAGGAGCTTGCTTGAGCCCATAGAGCACCTTATGGAGCTTGTACACATGGAAAGTTTGGATCTTCAAAGCCTGGTGGTTGATCAACATACACTTCTTCTTGGAGAGGTCCATTCAAGAATGCACTCTTGACATCCATTTGATGAAGCTTGAAGTCATGATGAGTAGCATAGGCCAAAAGGATACGAATTGATTCAAGCCTTGCTACCGGAGCATAAGTCTCTCCAAAGTCCAAGCCTTCAACTTGAGTGTACCCTTTGCCAACGAGCCTTGCCTTGTTCTTTGTGACGACACCAAATTCATCTTGCTTGTTCCTAAAGACCCATTTGGTGCCGATCACATTTTGCTTTGGTCTTGGCACCAACTCCCAAACTTCATTTCTCTTGAAGTTGTTCAACTCTTCCTCCATGGCAATAATCCAAGGGTCCTCAAGAGCTTGTTCCACACTAAGAGGTTCCAAAGAAGAAACAAACGAGTAAAATGCACAAAAATTTGACAATCTTGAGCGAGTTGTTACCCCTCTTTGGATACTCCCAAGTATGTTGTCGATGGGATGATCCCATTGGAACCATTTGATGTACTCTTGGGTGTGGTGCTTGAGATTGACGTTGAATGGGTCCATCATCATCATCTTCAACTTGTGGAGCTTCTTCTTGAGCTTCACCACCTTGTTCTCCCCCTTGATCAAAGCCCCGTCCATGATCGTCACCATGAACTTTGACTTTCTTCTTGATAACTTGAGAACTTGGTGGTTCCACTCTTGTTGATGATGATGGATCTTGATTGCTTGTGTCAACCGAGCTTGAACTTGAACCTCACGAGGCATCACTTCACCGGTCCCCATTCTAAAGATTGATACACTTGGGGTTCTTCATCATCTACAAGGTTTTCACTAACTTGCTCTTTGAGAGCCGTTGGATTCATCAAATTTCACGCTCATCGTGGTCTCAACACAACCGGTGGTTTTGTTGAAAACACGATAGGCATGTTCATAGTTCCATAACCAATGAGAAAACCTTCATCAACCTTGGATGCAAACTTTGAGGCTTTGGGTTTCTTGTTAAGTATGAAACACTTACACCCAAAGACCCTAAAGTAGTGCACACTAGGCTTTCTACCTGATGATCTCGTAGGGAGTCTTGTTCAAGTACTTGTGGAGGTAGAGGGTTGGCGGCATGGCATGCGGTGTTGATGGCTTCCGCCCAAAATGAGTCCGGAGTCTTGTATTCATCAAGCATTGTTCTTGCCGCTTCAATCAACGTACGGTTCTTCCTCTCAACAATGCCATTTTGTTGAGGAGTGTATGGAGCGGAAAGTTCATGCTTGATGCCTTCTTCATCGAGGAACTCTTCAACTTGAGTGTTCCTAAACTCCGAGCCATTGTCACTTCTTATGTTCTTGACCTTGAGCTCGAACTCATTTTGAACTCTTCTAATGAACTTCTTGACCACTCCCTTTGCTTCACTTTTATCTTGCAAAAAGAATACCCAAGTGAAACGGGAAAAGTCATCAACAATTACTAAACCATATTTGTTACCACCGATGCTTATGTAGGCAATTGGTCCAAACAAGTCCATGTGTAGAAGCTTCAACGGTCTTGATGAGGATAGGATGTTCTTGGCGGGATGATGCGCTCCAACTTGCTTCCCGGCTTGACAAGCACTACACAACCTATCTTTCTCAAAAACAACATTTGTTAGTCCTAGGATGTGCTCGTCCTTTTGAAGTTTGGCCAAGTTCCTCATGCCAACATGGGCTAGTCGGCGATGCCATAGCCAACCCAAGTCGGATTTTGCCACTAAGCAAGCCTTAGGGTCCACCTTCACTTTTGTGAAATCCACATAGTAAAGCTTTCCCTTAGATGACCCGCAAAGACAATAGAGGAATCCTCACTTCTAGAGACGGGTCACACCCTCATGGGTAAAGAGACAATTGTAGCCTTTCTCACAAAGTTGTGAAACCGACAACAAGTTGTATCCTAACCTTCAACATGATAAACATCTTCAATTGAATTTGTTGTTGAGATAGCAATTTTACCTAGACCAACACATCTCCTTGACCATTGTCTCCATAGATGATAGTTTCCGTAGGGGTGTCATAATGATCAAGGGATGCAAATAAGCCTTCATCTCCGGTCATATGATTAGTGGCACCACTATCAATCAACCATGCGCTTCCACCGAGGAGTAGGCCTACAAAACAAGTTTAAGCTTTTGGTTTAGGTACCCAAAAGGATTTGGGTCCTTGGAGGTTAGAAGCATAAACTTTGGAACCCACACACTCTTCCTCATAGCCTTCTTGTGTAGGCCAACATACTTGACCACCATTTTACCATTGTGGTCCAAGGTCACAACATAGTCACAAGTGTAGTTGGGAGAGGCTTGTGTTCAACCACATTCTTCATGCCTTTGATGGAGAATTAACCCCACCATTTCCTTTGTGGTGTTCACAACCTTTGGCTTGTCCTTTGTTGTGGTAGAGGTGGTGACTCCATGGGCAATATCCATAATAGTGTTGAGGTAGCCTCCTTGTTCCACAAGGATCTCATGCCCTTTCACCACCCTTCTACCATTGACCTTGTTGTTCTTGTAGTGCCCAAGTCCTTGCTTGTCAACCACCTTAGGGATGGACTTCTTTGCCTTGAGTGATCAACATGTTCAATGGGCTATTTCTTTATCTTTGCTCTTGAATTGGTCTCTTCAAGCCTTGCATGGTTAGTCTTGAGAGCATTTATATCAACATTAGAGCAAATAGAACAACCTTTGCTAGTGGAGGCACTAGAGTCAAGTGTTGCCTTAGGATTGGCTTTGGTGCTTTCCCAAAGAGCACTATAGTTTGCTTCAAGATTTTATGTTTATCCGCCAAGCATGAGAAGCTTGATTTGAAGCTCACTATGAGTGGCCTTTAGGGAAGCTAGAGATTCATTTGCCAAAGTGTAATCCTTTGACATCCTCTTGTTGAGTCATTGGCCAAAGACAAGTCCATGGTCAACTTCTCCACCTTAGCCGCCTTCTTGGCAAAGGCATCTCTCTAGAGCAAGGTTTCTTTCCTTCTCAAGGATAAGCAAGTCTTCTTGCTCATGGAGACACTTTCTTCTCTAATTTCTCCAAAAGCCTTTTATTTCCTTATAGCCCTTTTACTAAATTGCTTTATCATGTTGGCCTCAATTTCTTCTTCCTCATCTAGATCATCTATGTCACTAGGTGTGGATGAAGAAGAGGTGAGAGAGAGGATGAGGTGGTTGCTTGTACCTTGCTCCCCTTGCCATGAGGCAAAAGTGAGAGTGGTCCTCATCATCGGAGAAGTTGTTGAAGAGGCGTGGTGAAGATGGTCCTTGTGCCATGGCGATGGTTGCCATGCCTTGCTTCTTTGGTTCTTCATCTTCATCACTTGAGTCCCATTGTTGACCCACGTGAGCACGCCCTTGGTACTTGTTCTTGTACTCTTGCTCTTCTCCTTGTATTTCTTCTCTTCCTCATTCTTGTTCTTGTTCTTGGGACACTCGGTGAATGAAGTGTCCATACTCTCCACACTCATAGCATTTCTTTGAGACTTCTTCTTTCCTTTCATCACCGCCTTTCCTTGATGCCCTTGACTTCAAGAATTTCTTGTACTTTCTTATGGCAAAGGCGGTTTCTTCATCCGTGCTTCCTTCTTCACTTGTATCTTCATTCTTGGTCTTGAAGTCCTTTGGCTTCACTTCCACCACTTCACTAGAGCTAGCATTGAGGGCTAAGTTCTTGTTCACCTTCAAGCCAAGTGACTTCTCCACATCTTGATCAACTAGCTCTTGATGCAAAATCTCCCAAGAAGTTGATTGGGGTCATCTTGTAGTAGTTTGGATCCTTCTTATCATAGGTTGCTAGGTTTGTGTTCTTCGTGAAAGCTCTTAGCAACTTCTTTGTGACCTTGGATCATCCCAATCATCACTTCCTAGTGCTCTAATGTCCGAGACAAGGAGCATGAGCCTATCATACATTTCTCTCATGGTCTCTCCATCCTTCATGAAGAATAGCTCAAGCTCCGCTGATCAAGTCAATCTTCCTTGTCTCACATGATCGGTCCCTCATGTGCTTCCTTGAGTGTATCCCAAATCACCTTGGCAATTTGGATGTTCCAAACCTTTGTTGAATTCTTGAGCACACAAGGATCCTGATGACTCTTGTTGCTTGCACATTGCGGTGGAGGTCTTGCTCATGCTCAATTGTTAGGGCTTCTCCTTCGGCGGGAATTGTCACACCTACACACACAATCTTCCAAAGAGAAGGGTGAAGCTCAGAAAGGTGCATTTGCATATCATAAGCCCATTTGGGATAGTCTTTCCCATCGAAATGAGGAGGCTTTCCCAAATGCACGGAATAGAATTTTTCGTTAGGATGATTGCCCGGAAATTGTGCGTAGTTGTGGGGCACTTCGTAGAAGCCGGAGTGAGTGTACTTGGCTTGCTCCTTCTTGATCATCTTCTTGCGGAGCTTCTTGGCCATCTTCTTGCCTTCTTCTTCTTCTTAGCCTTTCTTCTCTTCTTTGCCGCTTCCTTGCATCATCATCATCCTTGACATCTTCATCACTTGAGTCTGAGTCCAGTCGAATCGGATGAAGAGTCATCGAGCTCTCGATGTTGGATGGTGTGCGACTTGAGCCTTGTGAGGTCAGGCTTGAGCTTCTCTGAGCTTCCTTGGCGGCGATCTCTTGGCTTGGGTTGCCTCCACTCCCACATCTTGATCCCTTAGCGGTTAAGCCTAAATCAAGGGATTAGGCTCGATACCAATTGAAAGGATGAATAGGATCACAGGGGGCTCGGTACTTGGGTCATACCGACAATGCAGATGACTTAAAACGAAATTTGAAATGAACGAATCTAGCAATTCTATTTGAAACAAGAGTTAAGTTTAGGATCCTAAGAACCTCCCGCAACCAAAGATATGAGCTAGAACACAACCAAGAGATAGATCGGGCACAAACAAGCTCTAGGGTTAGTAAATGAAAAAGAACTCAAGCAAGCAAAGGAGACACAAGATTTAATCAAGTTCACCCACAAAGGAAGCTACGTCTCCGTTGAGGATCCCACAAAGGAGGGCTATCACCAAGAGCCTCTTGCCTCACCCAATCCCCACAAAGGAAGATTGGTGCTCACTAAGAATTCTCCACCATTTATAGTACGGTGTTTCCTAAACTCAAATTCAAAATTAAAATTAAAATTGAGCTTCAACACCATTCATAAGCAAATGAGGGCCTTCCATTTAGTCACATTTATTTATTTTTCCTGCACACATCTTATCAAAAGCATTAATCCTCCCAAATTGCATTGTCACTATCACCAAAATAATTAGGAGCCTAGATGCACTTTCAATATGAGATAGCAACACATTAGGGTAGATCATGTCAAGATGTCCGAGCAATGTAGTGCCGCTATTGCAAATGGACTAGAGAAGCAAAAGACCCAAGATGTCTGACGATTCCATGTTCCTGGTTCATTCAAGTTTGAGAAGGCATTATGCTACCTTTGAGCGAGTGTGAGCGCCATGCCAAGAGATGTGTTCGAGAGTTACGCACCATTGGAGCCACGGCACGTGCTTGGAGTTGGGTGACAACCCATTCGCCACCCCTTAGGCATCGACGAAGATGTGCCCGTGAAGGTCGACACCACTTCATCCCCATCGACTCTTTGTGGTACTCGAGATCGGAGAGGGAGAAGACACCACTCATCCTTGGGAGGCCTTTCCTCAAGACCGTGGGAGCTACCATTGATGTTGGCAAGGGGGAGATCAAGTTCGACATTAACGGCAGAGGAGAGTTCCATTCAAGTTTCAACCACGCCTCGAGGTATGCAACATGATTGAAGTTAAATATGTTCCGCCTCATCGCCACACTATTAAGGAAGAGCCAAGGAAGAAGGAAGAGCCAAGGAAGAAGGAAGTGAAGAAAATCAAAGAAATGGTTGCATCCAAGATAAAGGAACAAAAGTCGACTGTGAAGACATTCAAAAGATGACTAAGCCAAGAATAAGCCCACACCCAAGATGATGCGGATGTGGTAACCAAGATTGCAACACCGCAAAGAGCGTTGATCCAAGTAATCAAGGAAGAAGTTCAGCCATGGACTATAAACGAAGCGCTAGACGGAGGCAACCCGTTCGCTCAAGTCAAGAATAAGCTCGGGAGGACAACCCGATTCAAGATTTTTCGAGTCTTTCAAGTGTTAGTTTTTTGAAATTTACTACGCAAGACATTAGACTTAGAGTGGTTGAACAATATTGAGACATAATTTTGCTTGATATTTTGTTTGGATCATAAGCCCTTTGACATGAACCATCCTATAAGTTATTTGTTTCTTTCGAGAAACCAAAACCAAATAAATTCAGAACCTATCTCAACCTTTTCATCCTCTTCCATGATGGTTATGGTTGACTTGTTTTACATATGCTAAAACGCACAGTAGAGCCACTTTGTACCTAGATGTCATTTAAATTTCAGCACGTGGTAGACTCACGTGAACCTAAGAATTGACTTTTGGTTGATTTAAAATCTACCTGGTTTCTCTAAGATTAGAATTTTCTAAGCCTCATTTAATTTTATTTCATTCAAAATCTCTCTCATGTTTGGCCAAATTTAGAACCTAAAATACCCCTACGGTCAAGCCGGAGGACCTTGTTATCAATTAATGAAGCAAACGATCCCAAGTAAAATAAAGGTAGTCGGAAAGTTTTCGACTTACAAATTGTTTTTGATGTTTAAAACCTCTAATAATATATTTGACTCATTGCTAGCTCTGAGTTAATCTTTAGTTTATGAAATTTAGAGGAGTAATAGCATCTAAGCAAAGGGAAGGATTTGAGGTTTATTTAACACCTTGTGCTCGATGATCATCAAAACATCTTATGTAAAGGACAAGCATGGAGAGGGCAACATGACTTTGTTTTGCAGAAATAAGTGAAAGCACATGAACCATGAGTGGGCCGCGCTTCCAAAGCGCATTTGAAACCGGTGAGTGGAACATTGTGTGTCCTTCATAGAAACCAAATCCAATAAAATCATGCTTCCAGTCAAAAACCTTGTTGAGTCCTGAAACCATAAGGGATTTTTGAGTGTTTTCAAATTCGGTTTGGAAAAAGTGCCTGTGACCGTAACAAACCAACGCCCACCGCCTTAGAGGCCAGCCGGCACCCAATCCTCCACGTCGCATTACTCCAAGTTTTAATGTGAGGCCACATGAGGAGTTCTCGAATGCGCTTAATCCTTTTTCCCGGATTTATCAAAATAGTATGTGTGACCATAACCTTAATAAAGAGTGAAGTAGGTAGTTTTGTTTCCATCAAAGCCAAGATGCTTAATATTTGCATGTTTAAACACTCATGGCCTCTCTTATAATTAAATCCATAATTTCAAAACTTTATAAAGATGTAATTTTCCTGCTCAATTCATGTTGACTTCATGAAACAACTAAGGATCCCGCTTCATTCCTCAATATCAATGCAAAGTGAATATTAAAATCAAAACGCTCTAAAAATTTGGTATCACCACAAGAGCAATACATTTTTTTTAGCCTTCTCTCAACCGTTTGAGCAGAAGTGGATATTTGAGGAAGATAAAGAAAAATTCTTCTGTTAAAATATCTTCCCCAATACATTTGAGTGACAAAGAAGATCACAAGAAGAAGTTTCAGAAATTTTAACCTGAAATATAAACTGTTTCATAGCCAAGACTTGGAAGATTTTCACCTCTTTAGACTTTGCACATGCTAAGCCGAGCGCCAAGTTTGCAATGTAGCTAGCAATAGAGAAGATGCATGTCATAGAGAGAAATGATAAAAGAAGAAAAAGGAAGAAAAGAAGGAAAGAAAAAAGAAGAAATGATATATATGAGAGAAAGAAAATATCTCTCCACCATGCATTAGGAGTTTCAAGAGGATTCAAGATCAAGACCCATACTCATCTTTCCAACCAATAACGAGGACTTTGTTTGTGCCTCGAGGATCACTCTTTGCCATTTGCACATGTCCACTTATCTCAAAAAGTGTGTGTTCATCTCTCTCCTTGTAACATTATTTTTCCAATGACCTTTTGACGAGTCTCGCAAGACCATGAGAAGCTTGTCTTGTTTTGATAATATCTCAATTATAATATCTTGGTAGGACTAAACTTTTCCCAAAAGCTCGGATAAAGCCTTCCACTTATATATATTTTGAGAGGAAAGGAGTAGAACAAATAGGCTTGAGAGACAAGATGAGATGAGAGTTCATGAGCAAGATGCAAGGTGGTTTAAATTTTGAACTTGGTTTAGCTCTTTTCTTCATCTTGCTCTACACTTCAAAATTTCCCGAGATCCATTTGAAAGGAGCATGACTAATTACTTGTGGGAAGAGCTTAATTGATATCCACCTCCGTAGGGATGAAGGCTAGTACACTATGAAACTCTAATGAATTAAAATTTTGAGAGCATTATGTTTTCTCTGTATGTGATCAAGTGTGGGTTTAAATAATGAAAGGCAACCGATATCCATCGAAGGCTTACTCGAGGGCGAGCAAGGTTTAAGCATGGGGAGCTGTGACGGTGAATTTCCGTCAACCTAGCATGTGAGTTTACCTTCGGTGTTGGCATTGATTTAATATCCAAACTAATGATCCTAACCTCATGACATACCAAGTTCGCATTTGCATGTGGCTTTTGAGTTTATTGTTTGCAGGGTTTTAACGCTAAAAGGAGACTTCGGTAAAGTTTAATGAGCACCTTACGAGAAGATCATGAGCTGGTACAAGTCAAGACACAAAGTGAACATGACTCCAAGTGGCCCTGTGACCGAACCGTGAAGACGAAACTCGGACCTGGGCAGAAAATGAAACTTGTACAAGGAGCCTATCCAAACCGTGGGCCGACGTCAAGGGCCCACATGCGAGAAGGTGGAAAGTTCTAGAAGACACGAGCGAGGAGGAAGGCCATAACGGGCTGAAATGGGCCCAGGCGCCCGGCCGGCGGGCCCAGGCCATTTGACCCGGTTGGCGCCCCTGACCTAGATGATCCTTGGGCTTTATAGCCCCCGCCAAGAGCCACGCATCAATTCATTCGTCATCCGTAGGAGCGAGAAGCTAGAGGACACCATCTCGAGAGGAGGGTCGTGCTAGTTGTCTAGGGTTTCCTAGCCGACGTGGGAACCTTGCATGGAAGACCACGTTGGAGCAAGGATCAAGATCGAGGTAGGATCCGGTGGTGATCTTGTTCATGTAATCATTCATGGTGAAGTCTTTAAGTGAATCCGATTTCTATCGATCAAGTGTCTTCTCTATGATTTTGTTCTCCTTGGTTTTGCTTCTTCCCAATCTATACTTAAGATAGATTGCATAGGGTGCTCTTGTAGGTGGTGGCTAGAGGTGCATACGAGACCACCAAGTGTTTTCAACTTGTTCTTCTCGAACTCACCCTAGGCTAACCCGCACGAATAAGTCGTTGTGACAGACGGCTCCAAAAGGCGGGCGTCTTGAATCGAGACGGAGGCCACGGTTTAAGATGCTTTATATGAGATTCGTTTTTCTATCTTCATCTATATCTTGTTTGGAGCTACAACACAAGCATGATCTAGACTCTCTAGATCGGTTATCTCTTTGCCTTTTCTTGCTACCTCTTGAGTTTAGTAGATTAGATTAGATTAGATGTGTTTCTTGATGATCTCTTAGATTTGATGCAAAAGCAACCTCTTGAAGATCAAATGTTCTTGCCTTACTAGATTGAATCCTTGCATTGCACATTGTTCCAGGATTCGATACCTTGGGTTCTCACACTTAAGGGAAGAAGGGTCCTTGATCACGACGGGATTTGTCCGCTTGCAAATCCAAACGAACTTTGATCGACAATCAACCATTGTTGGTATTTCTTAACGTCATCACTAGGTTATGAGTTCCTAGCAACGATGCGAAATAACCAAATGGTAATCCTAACGATTACAAGAGTCATAAGTGCATGTACCATTGTAGCATTTCCCCAAGGAGTATTCCAAAGGGTATCGAATCCAAGGAAGGTCGGGATTAACAAGTTCAACACTATTGCAAGGAGTATAAATCATGAGCGGGAACAAACCGGATACTCGAACAGGGTAAGGTATGATAGATAAGAGGGTAGTGTGAACACACAAACACACCCTCTCTAAAGGTCCTAGGCTTAGGAGGCAACATACGAGGTTAGTTCTAGGTTCTAAGGTACTAAGCACACAAAGTTTGTTAGATGAGTTAGATACACCTTAGCATTGCATGAATGCCGACTCAAGCACTCGGTACAAACGGGAGCTAACTTCCGCTACGCACGACTCAGTTGTTAGACTTTAGACTCCTACAGTGTCCAAGCGTGATTCGAAAGGGTCCAACCACCACCACCGGCCTACCCCAAGACAAACCGGGATACACTCATAAGCAACGTAGCTCGTAACTCAAGCACCACGCTTACGTTGTTCCAGACCACGGCTCGAGCTATTGTGACCCAGTCGAGCCGCCGAGATAAAACCGCCAACAATTACACGTAGCTTGAGCACGAACTTCATGCAACACAAACATGGGGTCCAACTAGATCAAACTAGGCTAGGTACACAACGGATTTGTGCTTTTCTATGTCTATTCAACAAGATCAAAGGGTCGTGTTCGTGAAGAACACGAGCCTCTAACTTATGAACAAACACCGAAAACATGTATAAGTCACTTTCGTCAACTGGATCGAAGGCCTTGTTCATCAAGAAGCAGGGAGCCTCTAAATGATGAACGAGCGAGAACACATGAACAAATCACCCATGTATACAAGCACGACTTTATATGAAATAATAACTCAAGTAGATCAAAGTCATACAATAAAATAAAGATACAAGAGAACTCATACCTAGATCCCAAAAGACTTGGAACTGAAGTAGAATTACGCTAGCCTACCTCCTAGCCTTATAAACCAAAAGTGAGAGAGGAGGGTAAGGTGTGTAAGAAATGAACCTCCTTCTATTTATAGGCTCGAGCAAGGAGGAGGAAACACCGGGAATGGCCTCTAGGGACCAATGGACAAGCGCCACGTGGAAGCCCAAGATCAGTGACCAAGGTCGGTTCGGCCGATCCTAGGGTCGGCCGACCTGTGGGCCCCACTCGGGTGTGCTTCTCGGGGTGGGCATCTGGGCCCTTAGGTCGGTCCCGGTGCCACGTGCTCTTGAGGCGGTTTAGGCGCCTGTGGGCCCATGGATCCATGTGAAGTCCACGTGTCACGCCTAATCGTCGCCGTGGCTTGCCTCTCTTGGATTGGTGACATGGCGTGCATGTAAGGCACACGAGGTGGCTTAGTTTGCATACATGGCACTCGAGGTGGACCACTCCTTGAGGTGACGTGGCATGAATCATAGAAGGTGAGTTTGTCACTTCTTTTATGTTTATTTTCTGCAATCACATAATCTCCAAGGACAAGTGGAACTACATTATTCTTAACTAAAGTGCGTGTAAAGAAATGCCTCTTGCTCCTTTATTCATGAGTAAATTGATACTAAAGTAAGCACTTAATAGTCAACAACCGTCAACAAGCCCTTTTTACGCGTTGTTGCCGGGAACAACAATCAAGATCCGATCTAGTATCGCTTTTTGAATATTTTCAGTTTTCTTTTTGATTTATCTTTTGCGTCTCTTAGTTTTGATCATCCTCAAAAGAAAAAATCAATCTAACCTAGTTTTGACTAACCCTAATTTTCTTTTTTTAGATTTTGTTTATTGCTAATCCTAACTGGGAGATGGATGGCTACCTCTCCAAGAAACCCAAACTTTCTTTTGTGGATGATCCAGAAAATTTTACAAGCAAAGGAGACATGCAACCCAAGCTAAAGGATTGGAAACCCTAGATCCAAAAGCCGAGGTCAAGGATCACGAGTCTCCAAAGGAATTACCACCTCCAAGTCCAAAGGAAGATCAACATCGACCACCACCGAGTGGAAGAACAACCTCAAGCACAAGATCAAGGAGCTATGCACCTGGACATCGTTGATTCTACCCATCATAAATCTTCAAGACGGAAGGCCGTTCAAGATCAAGTTCTCAACTATCCGCATGGTGCAACACTCGCCTTTCACAGGTAAAGAGGATCCGAACCTTCACCTCCAAGCATTTGTTCAATTATGTCATACTTTCGATGAGGATGGGGTGACTCAAGATCAAATGAGGCAAGGCTTTTTCGTTCTCACTACTTGGAAAAGCTTTGCGTTGGTTCCACACTCTACCGGTGAGTCAAAACAAGATTGGGAAGCATTGATGAGGGCCTTCATGAAGGAATTTTATTCGCCAAGACTTCGAGTTTGCAACAAGATTGATACATTTGCTCAATTCCCCGAGACGATTAGAAGCTTTGGAGCGTTCAATGATTACATGCGAGCGAATTCCTTGAGTGGCATATCGGTTTACTTATGAGGAGGATAGAAGATGGAGATAGAGAGAGAAGCTCAAGACCTAAAGGTAGAAGCAAGATCCACATGCGAGGATTGTGGGAGTACTGACCATGTCCAAGAAGATTGTCCAGAAGGAAGCAAGGGTGCTTCGACTACATGAGGAAAGGAGAGTTGCCAAACTTCCGCTCACTGAAGGTAAACCCCATAATGCAAGTTCGTCCATTCAAAATCTGGTTCCACTTTGTATGCAATTGAAGGACTTCATGACGAGCAAGCTAAGATCAACAAGGACAATCACTAAGTTCAAGGCTATGAACAAAATATTGGAGAATATAGATGGTAAGGTGATGGAGGTCGAAAGCTTTATCCATCAAGTGCTCAACATGTTGAAGATGTTAGAGACGCAAGGGGACAACTTGCGCCTCGATGGGTAACAAAGGAAGATACCATCATCGACATTGGTTGCATTCACGAGGTTGACCTTTTTTACTTTACATCCGCATGCTTTGGACAATCCTTAGCAAAATGACCTAGTTCACCACAAGTGAAACTAGACATCTCTTATATCTTTCTTCTTCTTCTTGAAGGTAGTAATTGCTTTGGCATTGAAAAGTTGTTTCCCTTTCCTTTGTTCTTGCCTTTGAAATTTCTCGACAAAGTGGGCGCTTATGATCCCATAGAGGATTTGCGTCTAAATATGCATCATTGAATCAAACAGATGATTCAAAAGCACATTACAGTTCCCACAAAGATATCATTGGCTTTGGAATTTACGATCTTCATCGAGATGTCTCCTGGGTAAGCCATCTTTGACCCATCATAAACTTCCATGGTAGTAAGCCAATCCGTGATCTTAACGAGACCACCTCTTAAAGTATTCACCGAGAATTTCTCGGCCTCGGTAGCATCAACAAAACTAGTCATAGGTACTAGAAAAGACCTATTATAAGATTTTGGATTGTTGAAATAGTAGGCAATTTCGATTAAAATCATAATATAAATCATGACGAACGAACAACTAGATAAAACATGTTTAGCAAACTCATATCACATATCATAGCAACTAGTGTAAGCACGATTCGTACACTACAGTTAAGCATGATGAACAAATAAAACCACAATAAAGTGAGAGTGTACCCAAAGGCGGAGTGATTGCCTGGGCAAAGCGATGCACCGTTATCCTCCTGGATTAGTCATACTAATCGTGGGAGGACCTCGATTGATGTAGTCGTACAATGTCGATGTAGGAAGATGCTGTGTAGTCTCTCGAACGACCGCTTGAAGTAGTCGACAAGAGGCCAGAGAAGTAGATGAAGTAGTCGTTTGGGAGGCGAGCGTGAAGAGCGCTTCAAAAATCTTATTAGTCTTCTCCGGTGCGGATCGCAAAGACGACGGTTCAGAGACTCTCACCGATCGCAGTGCACGCAGACGATCGAGCTAGAGTCTTGACGACGCGTGAGCAGAGAAGAGGTAAAATATTATTTTACTACTTTAGGATTTTCTAATTGAAACTCCCAATTGTAGTTTTTGTTGTGTCTTTCCTCGGAGGTTTGGTACAAATATATAAGGAGGAAAACTCCTACCTCCATATCAACTAGCAATATGGTGCTAATTGATGTTGCACCCCCACCTCTACTAATAGGCTTGAACATTAAAACCCATTATGAAACACAAATATTAGGGTTTTGAGATTTATTAGAATTTCTTCATATGAATTTTATTTAGAGGAACTATTCATATATAAATTCCAACATATGGTCGGTCCCTTGACTTTGCAAAGGCACGCGCGCGACGGCACGACTGCGTGCCATTTGAACCGTGTAATAAACAGGCAAACTTACTCTGCCGGGAGGACTTTCAGCTTTGAACTCTCAAACGGATCGTGAACTTTTAACGTATGGGGGCGCGCTTTCCGTAATCAAACCTGACGCGAGGCCAGGCTGGTACTGGTACCACGGTCCACGGTGAGCGTGCGCCGGCGACGCAACACGTGCACTGCTGCACCGCCTCCACCGCCGCTGTTTCCTGTTCGACCGCGCGCTGGTCCCCACACCCAGCCTCACACTGCCACTTCCCCATCCCGGTCTCGCCTCCACGTGGGATCCGGTCTGCGGTTTCGCTGCCTTTCCCGTTCCTCTGCAGCTCGTCCTGTCCCGTTCCGTCGCCGACGGGGGTCCCACTGGCTGTATGCCTGTATCCTACTTGCTACTTCGGTACTACCTCCGTTCTTCTATATTTTTAGAATGAACATGTATTGAACTTGTATTACAGTCCGATTTCTGCTTACGGGATCCGAAAGAAAGAAAAATTACAAAGTTCAAAATTCTTGTTCATCTTCCTCAAGCCTTCAAGAATCTTCGTCGCCGAAATCGAAGCTTCCCAATCATCGTCAAGACAGGGCCAAACTCCACAAAGTGGAGGCCGCGGAGGAGGGCTTTGCTAGGCGAATCACCGAGTACGCCGCGCCTCCTGACACGTATCGGCCAACTCCGTGATCCACGACGCATCCTTCGCTTTCCATCGGCAACCCGAGCAATGCTCGATTTCCTCCAAAGATCATCTTCCTTGAGATTAACAGGGTCAACAACATCATCACCGAAGAAGACAACGATCGCCGCCTCGACTCGGATGATCTCTCAACCTCCGTTGGCGTCGGAGTAGATCGCCATCGGAGAACCAAGAAGCCGGGAGAAATTATCCTCTACAAAGGCCATCGCTTCCGCATCGCAGACCGCCGAAAACTAAACCGCAGGAGCCACGCCCTCCCAAAACCTAACTCCACCGCGAGCATCGGCGAGCAAACCCTAGACCTAGTTGGACTCAACTAAGACCCTCTGACGGTAGATGCATTGAAGAGGACCGCTCCACCATCTGGCGGTGAGGCCGAGGCGAGGAACGAGGGCCGCAAACGCGGGCTGCGCGGAGTCGCCTCAGGCGGATGGGCGTCGGGCGGCCTTTGCGTGAGTTTATATTTGACGTTGGTCAACTTAAATATAAGCTAAACAACGTCAAATAAAAAGAATAGAGGAGTACTTCCTACGCTCGGCACACACGGATACGGACGGTCCAGTCCGATGATGGATAAGGAGAGTTCTCCTTTTAATTCTTTTCCTCGAATGGGCGCGTAAAAGATATTCGAGGAAAAGAAAAGAAAGAGAATATCAACATGGGTGTCGCACATAAAAAGAACGTAAGAGCAACTCTGGTCTAGCCAAATTTTACTTTTATATTTTCATTTAGCTAAGATTCACTCTCTAAATTACTGAAAGTCCAATAGTCTAGCCAAATTAGACTTCATTTTATGGCCCCACATGCATACTCACCCGCTTCTTCCCCGCTCAGCCTATCTCAAGGCTTGACCATCAGCCCAGCCTGCCTGACTGCTGGCCCCGCTCGGCCTCGGCCGGGCGCCACGCCACGCCTCCTTCAATTTGGACCTCACCACCGCCTCTGCTGCCGCCCAATTTGCCCCGACGCTCTAGTGCCGCCCGCCGTCGCACGAGAGCACAAGCCCGAGGCCCGAGCTGGGAAGCTGGGCTCATGTAGGGCGGCGGAGGACGGATTATATGGCTAGCGAATGAGTTGGAATACCGAGTTGGATAGCAATGTTTGATTTTGAAGGACTGGATCCAATTTTACTCAATTTTCAAGAATTTAGCTAGTGAACTTGTTTTGCATAGGTCATTGAGTTGCTCTAAGATCACCAAGTGTGCGACGACGCTCTCGAGTCGATCAAGGATGAGGCGAGCGGCGATACTTCGCGAGCGTGGCGAGGCGAGAGCATCGGAGCTGTATTAGCCAAGGCCGCGCCCCCTTGGCCCAAACAAAATCACCCCATATACATGTTTTATTCCAATACAATGCCAAGTTCAAGAGTCATTTAACGCTAATTCCCCGGCCTTCCCGCCTCGGTTGGTTGCTCGCGACTCCGCCTTTGCCTTGCTCGCAGCGCACCAAGCTCCTCCGCCGGGCCGGTGCTCCCTGGGACAAGGAGGGGACCGCAGATGAGCGCCCTAGCCCTAGCCCACCGCCGGCTGCGGCCGCCTGCTCACTCACGCCCGATCCGGCTCACGGTGGGCGGCCTCCGCAACTCCATGCCTCCATCGATCGGCCTGGGACACCGGCCCGCCGCTCCCCCAGGCGAAGGCGCAATAGGGAACTTCATCCAATCCATTCGTCATTCGTGAGTTCATCCATTCCCTAGGACTTCTTTGCTTCGATTGCTTCTTCTTCCAAACAATTTTCCTTGATTCTCTAATTTTACCGGTAGGTATCAATGGTTAAAGTTAAAGAGAAACCCATTTATGGATATTTCAAAAGGAAAAGAGATGATTCGGTTGGGGAACTGCAAATTGTTCTCTTAATTGAGTTGGAACAGATACAAGATGAAGAACGACCATCACCCATCACTATGCGCTTTATATTTCGAGGAATTGAATTTCTCGAACGAGATCCAGCATTGCGTCCACAAATTTGGGAATATCCAAGCAACCAACAAGATGTAGTACGTCGTGCATACTTGAAGTTAGGCCCAATGCAACCAAACGTAGAATTACAAGGCTTCGGACCAAAAGACGCCGCGTTTCAACTTCAGCTGGTTCAAAGGAGTTTCCTTCTTGGTTGGAGTATTCAGAGAGCAGCCATTGTGCATATTGATTTTGGTAAACAAGATTTGACTTCATTAGAGAGCAATGAATCATTTTGTTCTTGATGCTTCCTACGGAGGATCCGAAAATATTGCAACAATTGGTGACCTTTGTCGACGTCTTGTTATCACAGACGTGATAAGACTTTAACTTGATTGATAGATTGCTTTTGCTGTTTACTCTACTAGCTTCAACAGCCTACCCAGCATGTTTTTCTATCTTAAAGATCATCAAAATAAATGTGTAATAAGATGGAAGATGATTTTCTTGCCAATAGCCTGCTATTACATACGAAGGGGAACTTGTGGGCACTACACTTATGAAGATATAATTGCCGAGTTCAAAGATGCGAAGGATAGAAGAGTGGAGTTTTAACGGTGTTAGTTATGTGTACTTATATGGGTTACTTTATTTTGTTAATGGCATGTCTGATACTACATGATAGCCACCATGGTCCCTTGTATTTTGTAAAATGCGACCAAACTATTATTAACCATATATTATGTATATAAATATATAATGTCATCCTTCGTGCTAAAATGACCCTTCTATGGTTCATTCCTAGCTCGCCACGCGCGAGAGGAACATGATTCTCATATATCACCATAGAATCTCGCTCGTCTTCTTTTAGTATCATCCAAGCTTTTTTCCTCCGAAAGCGCACAAGAATTTCTTTTCCGCGACTTTTCTTTACTGAAAAGAACGAAAGCCACTTGGCTTTTCACGCAATGTTCTCTCGAAGAGGTCTACCGCTAGCTCTCGTACGATTTTCCGGCACGTACGTTGAGATGTCACCCGTCAGAGTTTCATGCTAGTAGGACCAGTGAAGAAGAGAACAGAAGAGAGAGAGCTGATCCAACGTTAATGATAGTGGCATTTTTTGGGACCATCAAAACAAAAGTAGGTGTGTCATTTGTATCTTGATGTGTGTCAGCAATGAGGACGATCGAGGTTAGCTCGTGACATATACACTGGTTCGATCATGAGTTCAGACAGTTGCACACGAAAAGCTACCTGAAGAAAATGATGGAAGGACGAGGTTATTACACTAGTAATTAAATAGTAGTAATCCGTTGTATTGGCTTATCCTAAATATCAAATTTCAACGTTGTTCGTCGTCGTCCTTCTGTCGCTCGAGTGCATAAGCACTATAAATGTCGTCAGATGGTGGCCGGCGACGTTGAAATATTCATCCTTATCTTTTTTTTTCGCGGGGTATGTCACATTTGTCGTGTGAAATATAAAGAAGGAATATATTATCTCGCTCCTGATGTTGAAGAACAAGACCAAGATCTCTCCCCCTGAGGGATGGAGCGTCGACTGAGAGCCTAGAGCTCGTCGTTTAGATTGTGTGAGATGTGAGTAGTTCATGTTGGAGTTTACGTTCGGGTTGTGTTCAAATTTGGTTTGCCACCTTGTGTGCGCTTGAACCAGATGGGTTGTAATCGAACATTGTATTTCTTCTTCTGCCTTAATACAATGATACGCTCTGCGACGTATTCGAGAAAAGAAAAAATGACCGTAAAAAAAGTCATTGACATTTTAAAAGAAAACATATAGGCAGGCAAAAATGTGAGTATGATCCACAGCATGTTGCATAAACTAAAAAAAAAATCAATTACAAATATGATCAGCAGCTAATGATCAACAACTAAACAGGAGACTCTAACTCGAATGGATAGGTTTCACCACAAGCGACCTAATTAATTGCGCACAAAACCTAAATGGTACATTGGTCTTGGGTTGTGACTCATACATGTGCAAAAATGACTATTCAAAACGTAGAGAGTACCAATGGAACATTAATCTTTTGGAACATCCCTGCTGCACGGTGCTTGACTGCTTGGGTAAGTGTTGCTGACTTTCGAGCAGGACGCGCTGGAGCAAGAATAAAATATTCTCCCGCACTGCTTTTCGTGCACGCGGGATTGCTTTCGAAGGTTCTCATCACACGCAACGATGCAACAAGCTTGAAAGGTCAGCAAAGTGCATCATCCGTTTCCTTTTGGTGGTGGGTAGAAGTCGAAGGAAAAAGAACAGGCCCTGCGTGTACTTTTGGACTGGGCTTTCTCTGGGCTTTGGCCTTCTTAAAGCTGAGCTTTACCATGGCTAGCTCTCGGCCCACTAAAGGGTGTGCATAAAGACACACATACTAGTATCTTTTACCAGAATTATTCTTTTTTTCTCCCTTGTTGCTTGTTCATTTTATTTCTACAGTTTGGTTTAAACATTATTGTACCCTTTTTACACCACCATCATGCTTTTGATCACACTGGAGTAGTATAAACTTGTCTCTAATGGAGTGATACAGTTCAGCTTTGGGTTCATTAAATTACCGAGGTAGGCCAAATTTGACTTAGCATGTGAACCACAATCACTGTTCTTACAAAAACTGCCGATTTCTGCCAAATTTGCTCGGATCTACTGCCATCTTATGAAAAGGCTGCAAGAAACAATCAGCATCATATTGAAAATTAAGGGACGACCGGCATATAAACACTTAAAACCTGCTTTTTGCGGCTGCACTGGGATCTGACAAATGGCACAATCTCAGTGCACAACAATCTCCGGCTGCTAAAACTAACTAAACTACCCACCCGTTTACCGTTCAACTCCAGGTCCAAACCAAGAGCAATCATCACCTCTCCCATGCATTTTCATAATGCACAGCCTGCTGAAGCGTGACTAAACTAATCCCTGATTACGTTAATTAATCCTGCTCCTGCACCAAGTTGCCCCCTCGATCACATATTCTTCTATTATTGCGCGATGTGATGGCACGAATAATCCGCGACGCCTTTGAACCCGGGAAAGAGAAGAAAAGAGGAGGGATAAAGAGGCATCCCTCCTCCCCCTTTGGCCTTTGTCTAGGCTTTTTTGAAATCACCAGATACCATATTCGTCCAACTGAGGGAGCTATAGTTCATGCAAAAGACATGATATTTTGGGACCCCAATTAAGTTTTTGTGACTCATAGTAGTAGTTTTTATGCATTTGTATTACATGCCATCTTTGGCTGTGGACTTAAAACACATTGACTGATAAAGCCAATGACCATGGGCTCCCCATTCTTTTTAGGTAAAGGTTATCGTGCATCTGCTCCACTTCTGTGTTGCCGTTGCCATTGGTCTATTAGGAACCTCAATTTTTTTTTAATTTTTTGAGACAAGAACCTCAAAATCTTTGCGAGATGCCCGTTGCTTGAAGTGACACGGCCAGTGGCTAGGGTATGCATGGTGTATGCCATGCTATCCCATGGAATATTTTGGTGTTTCACCTGTCTTCATCTTCGTTTTGGAACTTAATAATTTGGCCTCTCAAGTTCTAGATCTTCAGATATATTCGAGTCGATCAACATACGATGCATAAGCACCATATAAGTCTCCATTTTCAGCTCAGATTGTAGGAGAGTGGATGCATTCACACACTTTGTTCAATTGTTGAAAATGACCATGTTCAAGAGAATATCTAAGCTGTGTATTCAACATCATCGCAACTATAGCCTTGCAAAATGGCCATTATATGTTTATGTTCCTTCAAGTGCTTGGAGAGATGAAACATTCCCGACTGGTTAATTTAGAGAGCAATCCCTCCCTTAAATTTGAAAAAAAAAAAATACAAATGGAGGTGGTCGGTGCTTAAAATTAATTTGAATGCTGTAGTCCAACAAAATGAACTTCCTTTTGGAATCTGATCTATACCTAATAAGTTGAATTCTTTCATGTGAAAACTCTCGCAATTCTCACTAGGAATAATCATCATGGTGTTCCAAACAAGCCGCCCTTGGCCACCGCGAACCGCCAAATATTAGTTTTGACTTCGCCATATAGCTAGCAGGCTAGCTCCTAGCTGGGCAATGCAAGAATTTTGCAATGGTGATACAATAATCTCGTGCTGGCTTTGTGTCGGCATCAATACCGTTCTCCCACTCGCATCTCTTCTTGCTCCCTCCTTTCCAACTTTAAAAGGAGATCATCTCGCTTGCCACCACTCCATCGTCCATCCCTGAGCTCCCCAAGCTCGATCCCACAAGAGACTACCCGCCGTCGAAGGGCATGAAGAGCAAGAAGGGCTACGGGCAGCAGCAGCAGGGGCACCTGCTGAGCTGGGCAGCCCGCCGTCGGACAACGAGTCCGGCGCGGCGGCGGCTGCTGCTGCTGCAGGGTGCGGGAGCAGCGTGGGGTACTATGGTGGAGGTGGAGGTGGTGGCGGCGGCGACTCGCCGGCCAAGGAGCAGGACCGGTTCCTGCCGATCGCGAACGTGTCGCGCATCATGAAGCGGTCGCTGCCGGCGAACGCCAAGATCTCCAAGGAAGCGAAGGAGACGGTGCAGGAGTGCGTGTCGGAGTTCATCAGCTTCGTCACCGGCGAGGCCTCCGACAAGTGCCAGCGCGAGAAGCGCAAGACCATCAACGGCGACGACCTGCTCTGGGCCATGACGACGCTCGGCTTCGAGGCCTACGTCGGCCCGCTCAAGTCCTACCTCAACCGCTACCGCGAGGCCGAGGGCGAGAAGGCCGCGGTGCTCGGCGGCGGCGGCGCTGGTGGTGGCGCGAGGCACGGCGACGGCGGCGCCGGCCACGACGCCGGCGGCGGCTCGGCGGACGTCGGGCTCATGATGGGGTCAGCGTCGGGTCGTTCGGCGCGGGCGGCGGGACGTCGTACTACGCGGCGGCGGCGGCGGCAGGGAAGGCGTACGGCGGCGGGGACGGGTCGTCGAAGGTGGTGGAGTTTGACGGCGAGGAGGAGAACGGCGGCGGCATGCGGAGGGGTTCGGCGGGCACCTCCACGGCGCCGTGCAATGGTGAAGGGCGCCGCGTAGCGGCTACTGCTAGGTGTAGAACAGACAACACAAACCGATCGAGAGAGATGCATGCATGGTGCTGTACTACTGCTTAGTAACTGGATTCGCGTACTAATTAATCTTTGCCTAGTTTCTGTATTTTTCATCAAATCAATGTTTAGAGTCGATTTGGATTTGAATTCGAAACATTTCTCTTCACAAAGGACGGAAGGGATTCAGCTAGTTGTTCAACGATCTGAAATTGCTTGACGAGTGACATGCCAACTGCATATATGCTCTGCTGGCATGTCCGCATATGCACAAAATACGTAGAGCTCTATTTCACTACATTTCCAATGCAAATCAACCGATGTAGCTGATGAAATGTGACCTGTGAATTACTACGCGCCCGTGTGCGCCGCCCTTCCTCCGATGGGCTTTAATGAAAAAAAGGGATGACGGGCCTAGTGGGCTGCTGGCACTTAGAACGGCGACTCGGCAAGCTTGACAAATTCTCAAAAAAAAAACACAATAAGCTAATGTGCGCTAACTGGGAAACATTCTCTAATTTGTCTGGCAATTTTGTACTTTGTGTTATCAATAAAGAAAGCAAAAACAAGAGCGAAAATTTCGGAGAATCCTCATAAAAGGAAAATAAACAAATAGTTCAGCACGTGATGGTATTCCTTGCTGAAACCTTAAAGCAACAGGTCCATTTGGCTGCAGCACAACGCCCCTCACTAGCTACTGGAACGAAGTCATCATATTGTTTCCAAAATGCAACATCAACGTACAATTGTTAGGAGAAGGAAGAGAAAATGGAGCACAACTTGTATCAAATTGAAGTTGATGCTGCGTTTCTATGTTCAAGCCTTCACTCGTCCCAAGTAAACATCCTTTCATCTCTACTTTCGACTTCTGAAAATTATACAATAACTTCATATACAAACTTGAGTCAATCTACAGTCATTTAGAAGCGTGAACCACATCCAGAAATCATGAGCTGATGTGGGTGACAGGTCCCAGTTCATTCTCAATGGTGATGATATGAAGGTAGCATGCCTGCCAATTACTTTCCCGTATAATAGTACTATAAGCTCAAGCAAGCAATTATATATTTACATCTTGTGCAGCGATACAACATTACATTGGTAAAAGGAACATTAAAACCATGCAGTCGCACCATAATATAGGGTCACAGTGTTTTCTTACAGCTCATCTAGCATGTAAACAGAGGAGTGGCCTGTATAGCTTCACTTGTGAAGAATACCCTTGGGCATTTTAGGCTTCCTCTGTACATGATTCTGAAAATTGGAGAAAGTTCACTTAAAAATGAGAGGAGAAAGTATGGACAAATTAGAGGGCATGCAGAGAGCAAGGCATATCAATATCAAGAAGAAAACAGACAGGTACTGCCTTTGCAGAGCATCAACATCTGTTCTCTCATTCCAGTTACTCTTACGCAAATCTAATAGGGCGGTTCCCAACATACTTTCCTGAAAGAAGTTTGTTCAAAAGTAACGAGGAACAGTTAATGAAAACATGCATACAAGTTGCAGTAACCAAATCTGCAGAACATAGTATTAAGTAACAAACCATTCATTTCTTTTTATTGCTGCAGCCAGATCAGCAGGGTTTGAAAAGCTCACAAATCCATAACCTTTGCCAGTCCTCTTATCTCTAACAACCTGAAATAAATAATACAAAGGCAAATTAAGGCTGTATAAATCGAGAAATGAATGGCAAATGCTGCATACAATGACCAACAGTTCAACACAAACTGGCTTAGCATCTGGGCTTCTGTGTGAGCTAAGCTCTTAGCTCATATCGGTCAATCTATGTGAGCTAGGTTTCTTTAGGTCAAAGGATTGAAGCATGGAAGGAAGCAGCAGAGAATGAGTTCAACAAAGAGTAAAATGTTGATTGTTAGCTGCAAATTTATTTGGGGTGTGTTAGCTTCCTCGAATCCTGTTGCTTTTCCTTTTAGCTTTTGCTACTATGCCTTATACTACCCACTGATGCGGGTTTCAAATAGCTAATATGAAAAGGTAGCATATTGGTAGGCCAACGAAGGAGGTGTTGTTGCCTCTTGTCGATAAAGTTGCAGATTATCTCCTGGATGGAAGGCGTCATTATTGAACAGGGCGGGACAACTAGTTATGGTTAAAGTAGTGCTAACTGCTGCCCCAATTTATCATCTCATAGCCTTGGATTTACCAAAATGGGTTTTCAAGGCTATCGACAAGAGAAGACGGGGTTTCTTGTGGAAGGGCCATGACCAGGCAAATGGCGGCAATTGCTTGGTAGCTTGGGAGAAAGTGCAAAGACCACTAGAGTATGGTGGTTTGGGCATTCATAATCTGGAGCTCCTTGGTTCCGTGATTGAGGATACGCTGGCTGTGGGCGCAAAGACAGATCCTGATAGACCTTGGGCTGGTCTCCTGTTGCTGTCCCACTAAAAGCCAGGGCTCTCTTTGATGTGCAGTGGATGCTATTGTTGGAAATGGGAGGCAATTCTGTTTTGGAAAGATAGGTGGCTGGATGGTCATACTCTGGCTGAAATAGCCCCTAATCTGTTTAGAGCTGTCCCCAAGCGTGTTGTCAAAAGGAGAACTGTGGCCCAAGCACTTCAAAATAGGAGATGGGTGCATGATATCAGGGGGGCCCTTACTGTGGAGGTGCTGCTGGAGTATCTGCGGATTTGGGACATGGTGGGTGGAGTTATCCTTCGTGAAGATGTCCCAGATCAATACAATTGGAAGCTAACTCAGCATGGATCATATACCAGCAAATCTGTATGAGGCTTTCTTTGTGGGCTCTATCAGGTTTGGTCCATGGAGAAGAATTTGGAAAACTTGGGCGCCCTAGATGTAAGTTCTTTATCTGGTTGGTATTCCATAATCGTGTATGGACGGCTGATCGACTAGCAAGGAGGAATCTGCCCCATCCGGAAGTCTGCCCTTTTTGCGATCAGGAAGAAGAAACAATTAATCATATTTTGATAGGATGTGTGTTTGCTCGCGAAGTCTGGACCATAACACTGCAACATTTGACTTCATGCATCTGGCGCCACAACCTGTGGTTGTTCGTTTTCGGGTTGGTGGAAGAGGCAATTGCAGCAGCTGCAAAGGAAGTCTGCAAGGGACTTAACTCCTTAATAATTCTGGTGGCTTGGGAGATTTGGAAGCATCGTAATGCATGTGTTTTTGAGAAGAAAAGACCATGTACAGGAAGTCCTTAGGTCTGTCAGATTGGAGGGAGGCCTTTGGTGCTTGGCAGGGGCCTCCAAACCCAAGAGCTGGCATTTAGGTCGCCCTTCCTGGCATAAGGCTTGGGGTTGTGTTGGTCGCCTGTGTTATTTTCTTGTAGCGAGTGTAAGTGTGTGTAAGGTGTCCTTTTGGCGCCTGTGGAGGTCTCTCTTGACCCTTGTATTTTCTACCTTAATGAAATGACGAGTTCTCCTGCGTTGTTAGAAAAAAAGGTAGCATATTACTATGAAAAATCCATATGAAATATCTTCAAACTGCTGGTTTTTCCCATGCATGCAAAATTTATAGCACATAGTTATTGTGTCCACTAGTAAAGAATAAAGAGAGCAATATCAGTCTTGTATTGCCATTGATGTTCTTTAAACTGCTAATATTTGCAGAAATAAGTGTTGTCTGATCATGTTAGATTTCAATTTTGTTTTGGTAGTCCTTTGCAAAAGTCAACAATAGCGGGATCGACATAAAACAATGGAAATTTGTTTCTATGTTTGACACTGCCAATTCTTCTTGCTTCTCATGGTTTATTACACCTGACTATTAACTATTAAGGATTTCTTAATCTGAATGACTTAGAGATATAAGTAATCCATGATTCAAATCCTTTTGGTGCCATTATTTACATACTAAATACCTTTGGCAGATCTAAACCACTTATGAATTTGCTCCCCGGTCATAGTAAAGGACATTTGGACTTTGGCTGCCACTGTTTTCTATTGTAAATTGTATTTATGTAAAAGTAAAACTCAGCTAAAGTATTACATTCTTAAAGTACTCTTTGAGACATAGCTACACATTCTGAACATCTATAGAAACAATGATAATAAAGGATCTAAACAGTCATTACACAAAACTGACGAATATATACATTTTTTTAACCAGAGGGAGTATGTTGCAGAGTATGGTTCCATTAACAACTAGTAACTGCCAGTGTGTAAAGTTCATTGACAAATGTTAGTTCCTATATTATGTTGGAGCTCATGTGTGATACTGAGCACTAGATAAAATTCCCATTGAATCATCCCTAAGCCATTAATTTGACAATAAACTTCCAACCAGCCTTTTAAATACCTCAAGTAGTCTGTAAAAGTTATCTACCTACGTTAGTCATTTAGGCAGAATTGCATTGAGCACAATATACATATTGATCAGGTTGATAACTGGCTTTCAATTTCACCACCTTGTGCCACAACTAAAAACCTGAGCATTTTATTACTTTGACTTCTGTGTAAAACATAAGAAATTTTTTGACAGTGTACAACACATCACATTTTGAAGAGAACAAGTTTCGCCACACATAAGTTTTTTTTGAGCAGAGTAGTTACCCTTGCGGCCTTGCCATGTGCCCATGTTGAAGGAGGGGAACCGTGAGAATGCTTTGGAGAGAACATCATCATTAACTTCGTTGCCTAGATATCCACAGAAGAGCCTGTAATCATCTGCAAATTGTTGAGAGTTGAAACCCAATTAAACAAGAAAAGGATGAGGGCATCAACCAAAGGGAACTGAATGAAGATAAGCCATGGTGTTTTGGTACTTTTGGGCCAGTCGGTAAGGGTCGGGTCCTCCCATGACTGTCCGGCGCGGGCGGGATGGGCTTGCTTGTGTGGAGGGGTCGGAGAGCTCGGCGCGCGGCGCGGCAGCGGGCGGCGGGGTCGAGGACGCCGCTGGTGGCGAGGGCGGTCCCGAGTCCCGACGCCCGCAAAGGCCTCGGGTGATGGTCTGTTTGCACTGGCCGCATGTTCGCTATGGTCGGCGCCGGTTTGTTCGAGAGAAAAGTACGCTGGTTGGTTGCGGTGGTCGGTTTTTTCCGAGAGAAAAGTCGCGGCTGGTGGTCGATAAGCTTTTAACATGGCGCAGCGCCGACCCTCGCTTTCGCTTCCCGACGAAGGTGTAAGCGAGGAAAGCGAAAGAAGGGCGCAAGTGTTTTACGTTTTCACACGGATTGATTTATGATAAGTTAAAGTTTAAAATGTATACAATTTATTTTAATTTATATTATTTCTGTATAATATATACGAATAAAATTAATTAATTATTATTGTGCAATTCAAAAATAAAATGATGATATTTCTCTCACGCATTCAAAATTATTTCAACTCTTCTTTTCTCTTTCTTTGAAAGATTACACTTTAAACACATGCATAACACGCCTTTTTATTAAAAGTGAGAAATTATGGCAACACAACTTTACTGCATGTACACTGCTCAAACGGCAATGTCTATTTGATTCACATTTTACATACTCCTCCATACTCATAAAACATGTCGCTTTTGGACAAGAATTCAGTCAAACATTGGGAATATAAACCATGAATAACTTTTAAGTTGTTGAGTTGGAAAATGTGAAAACTACATGAATAGATTTGTCTTGTAAAATACTTTCATAAAAGTATAGTTATGTTAGTTTTGAACAAATACTTTTATAAAAATAAGAAGTCAAAGTTAAGTATTGGAGACCGTGTCGCTGTCCTAAACGACATGTTTTATGAGTATGGAGTGAGCATAGACGATTAAATAGACAGTTCATATGATGAGTCATCTACTTAGATGTCTATTCACACATAAATAATTGTGATCAAATACAATTTTGATCTTTGTGGCTACTTTGTGCTTGTGTGAGAGAATACAACATATGTATACCTTCATAAAATGCTATAAAATATTACAAATGTGATTATTTATTTCATTTGATGTCTGTTTGAGTGCTTAAAGATATGTATGTGCTCTCAATCTTTATCAATATAAATAATGTAAATTGGTCGATGTAAACCTAGTTCTTCTCTTTTCCACTCATTTTTCTAATTCTCTCCAGTGCTACAACCCGCAAGCAGCGAAAGGGCTGAGCCAAGTGCTAGTTCTAGCACTAGAACCTCGACGACCGGTGGCTCGGTGTCGCTCGGTAGGCATTGGCGGAGGCTGATTCGGTATTCTGTGAATACCCAACTTTTGCCGGTAAACCAGGTATACATCAAGTATATATATATATACATATATATTTTGATGGGTCACAATCTTCATTTGCTAAGTTAAAATTTAGCCCCAAATCACTCCAGTCCAATCAATGCTCCTCTTCCCACCAATCCACCATGCCAGCCTTTGGCCCACAACGCCTTCGGGCTCTCCGCTGGCCTGCCCCCACCACTGCTGATCCACTCAAGAGTCAAGATGCTATCATCAAGGCGACTCACGTAGTCACGCAGCTCGCTCAAGTTGCATGGCTTCCTCGATTCCTTCTCTCTCTCTCACATTGTCTCTATTCCCAAAATCCAAAACCAGCTGCCAAGCTTAGGGAGCGACAGAGCCATGAGCACCAGAACCGCAGCCGCACCCTACTATCACAACATCCTAAGCGCTAGCGTGTTGAACGTGTTATGCAGGTCCGCAGTCAGACACAGTGAACGCCCGCCACCGCTAGAGGCCGATCGAACAGAAGACAACAAACAATAGCGGTCGACGGGACTTGCTGCAGGATGATTAACCGCTAATGTTAATGAATGATTAGTAGAACTTTGCAGTTAGAAAATTTTATAGAACAATTGATTGACTATTTTGTTAATTCATCGCTCAACTAAAATTTTTGGGAGCATGGGAATACCCAACTATAGAATCTCGGCCCGCCACTATTGGTAGGCGATGGCTCAACATCGCACGAGAGCGCTTGTGGTAGGCGGCGTTAGGGCAAACGCTTGGTGGTGGCCCACCGCCATGGTCACCTGTTCGGATGAATGTTGCAATAGTTTCATATGTATGTTGCAAAAGTGGTTCTTGTATTGCAACATGTTGCAGCCGGACCCACCTACTGGGACCCACCTGAAGCAGCTGCTAAAGCGGGTGGGAAGGGAGGGTGCACGGTCCCTGGGGGTCAGGTGGTGGGGACCCACGTGGGTCTGGTGTTTAGTTTACTAGGTGTTTGCAAGCACGGCCGCCTAGGCGCTTGCAAGACCTCATTTTATCCAACAACAATTTAGAGTAGTGTCCGTAAAAGTGAACCGTAAGCTTCAACCGAACCATTAACATTAGAACGATCAAACACTTGCTATTATAATCATAATCGCCTGGTGCAAACATGATGAATTGAGCCGAGTTAAATAATGCAGATGGTACATGCTACTCCCTCCATTCTTATTTATAAGGCCTGATGTCATGGCACAATCATCTAAATTAAACTACATAAACGCACATGCGACACGCACGTGTTTATAAAATAATTTTAATATTATAACTCTAACATTAATATTTTCTAAGGTTGAGGTAGTTCAATATCTTTTTGGTTAAGGTTCATCTTAATTTTGTTTGTTTGCTCGAAGGGATTGAGAAGGTGGAATGGATGTTAACATTAAGAGTTAATTTTGTTTGTTTGCTCGGGATTGAGAAGGTGGAATGGATGTCTAACATTAAGAGTTAGATGGTTTCGATCTTATAGATGATCCTTAGGAGCTAACTGATGAGTGAATGCTTGTGGATTTCCTTGCGATCTTATAGATGGTTTCCTTGCGATCTTATAGATGATCCTTAGGTGTCTAGTTCTCATTGATGTATGTATACGGGAGGAGTTAACTGATGAGTGAATGCTTGTGGATGGTTTCCTTGCGATCTTATAGATGATCCTTAGGTGTCTAGTTCACGGGGAGGAGTTAAGCGATGAGTGAATGCTTGTGGATGGTTTCCTATGCGATCTTATAGATGATCCTTAGGTGTCTAGTTCTGGCGATGTATGTATACAGGAGGAGTTAACTGATGAGTGAATGCTTGTGGGTACTCCTCCGCTCCAACTTTGTCCTTGTGGTTTCCATCTTATAGATGATAGTTAACTTAACGCGATGAGTGAATGCTTGTGGGTACTCTCTGTTCCAACTTTGTCCTTTGCGGTTTCCATCTTATAGATGATCCTTAGGTGTCTAGTTCTGGCGATGTATGTATACGGGAGGAGTTAATCGATGAGTGAATGGTTCTCAACGATGTATGTATACGAGGAGGAGTTAATCGATGAGTGAATGCTTGTGGGTACTCCTCTATTCCAACTTTGTCCTTGCGGTTTCCTTTCTGCTCCAGAATATAGCTCGTTAGACTTTTTCTAAGTCAAACTTGTTCAACTTTACACTTTCGTCCTCATTTCATGTAAAAGGGTTAACACGAGGGTGTTATGGCTGGTGGACAAAGGCTTATAAGTTGACTCACCCTTACTCAATTAGTAATGTGGCACTAAACACGCGCACTGCGCTTATGGGCCACTCATGGGCCATCCAAATTGGGCTGGGTGTGACATTCACCCCCCCTCAAAGAACCCGACGTCCTCGTCGGTCCAACTCACCCGTCAGTGCCGACCCATACGCCATCGTGTGTCCCATCCCAGCCCATACTGCGCGCATGCATATGTCCGCACACGACCCGAGCAAATGTCCGTGAACCTTCCCTCTTAGCGACGACCAGACGCCTAGTGCCGACCCATATGCCATGCGTGTGTCCCATCTCAGGCTCACACACGCCATGCGCTCTATGCCGCACCAAGACTTGCACTCTGTCACCTGTTTTCCAAATAAAACCAAGTGCATAACTATATGTATGCCAGGATCTATTTTCATACATATAGTGACATATAAGTGAATCTGAAACAGATATCACATAAAAAGGGAGATTATCAGATATACGCTTAATCCTGAAACGAAGGCACCAAACATCCACAAGCGGTGACGGGGTTGCATACGCCTAGAACTCAACAACATCTTCAGCAAACTCCATAGTAGCTTCCTCTTCGAGCAACATTGTTTATAACAAAGGTGAGCACATGTTGTACTTCGGCAAGTGTGGGGAAAGTATGAATGCAAAGGCTTAAATAAGGAAAGGCCGACACGTTGATCATTAAGCAATTTTAGTTGGTCAACATCTTCAAAGAACTCCATAGTAGCTTCCTCTTTCTCGAGAAACATTGTTTATAATAAAGGTGAGCACATGTCGTACTCGACAAGTGTGGAAATTATGAATGCAAAGGCTTAAACAAGGAAAGGTCGACACGTTGACTGCATTAAGCAATTTTAGTTGGTCAAATTTTATTAGCACCGATTACTAATAAAGTATAAGTATATACCAACCCACATTACGCATAAAGGTAAGGTATGCCATAAGCATATGGCAAGAATAACCATAAACCACAATTTAAGTTCATCTTCAAGTTCAATTATCATGTGAGGTCCAGGCCGCTCTTGATCGTGAGCACTTAATCGATTAGTTTTACACTCTGAGAGGTTGTACACTTTCACCACAAGTCGCGTAAAGTTCAAAGAACTTTGACCCAACCACGTGATGCCGATCGTGCATCTTACCACACTGAGGTGTGATTGCATAGGACGCCACGATGCCTTTACAAAGACTTCCTAGTGTGTTCCAATGCACGAGGTTCCGTGAGTCATGCCCCTAATCACTAGTCCAACACTAGAGTCCTCTAATTATTCGCCAAGATAGAGCTATATGTCTTGTGGTTGTCTGTTTCCGGGTGGTCGCTCCTTGTTCCAATTAAGCATATGATCTTGTATTAACCAGAGATATATAGCATGTTCATTAAACCACCATAACCCAAGGTATAGCAACTAAGCATAGCTACCCAACAAAAGATAAACCCGGGTTGACAACAAAAGATAAACCAAAGGTTGACAAGGAATGATCATAAAGACTTGGATAAACCTTAATAGGACCCATCAATATTAATGCAAAGCAATGCAGCGGTGATTAATAAAGTTATTGAGACAAAAGAACAAGGACACACTTGCCTTTAACCATAGAGTAGTTGCTCGAATGTCTTCACTTCTTGCTCTTCAAAGTTTCTCGAACCACGTCATTCTACTCGCATCAATCATCGGGCACAAGCATACAAAGCAAACAAACAAGCAAACTAAGAACAAGGCACCAATCAATTCAAAGCTTTAAAAGAACGCACTAAAGGATGGCTTAGATTCTATGGATCACTAAAGCACATAGACCATGCTTAGAAGGAAAGGTCGATTAGATGCACATGATTTGAGCTTGAGCTAACACTAGAAAGATTTAGAGCTTGAGATAGACTTGATCAAAGAGATACGAGATAAAGAACGTCTAACGATCGATTTCATTTATGAATATAAAGACTATAAGCTTAGGTTCATTTTAATTAACAAAACAAATGTAAATGATATTTTGGAAATAAAATACCCTATGTTGACATTAATGCAAATTACATTTTATTTGCAAAACCGGAGTAAAGAACTAGTCAAATTTTATTTATAAAAGTTCACGTGTCAATTATACCAATTAAACATTTAACTTAGAAAAGGTAAACTAAATAAATCCTCTAAACGTAACTTTATGATTCGGTGGATCATATTATTATTGAAAACATCATGACATTGGTATTAATCAAATTAACATTTATTTATAAAAGCCGTTGTAAAAGCCTAATCAACTTTTAATTAAAAAGTTAATTAATTATTAAGCAAATTAACATTTGGTTTATGAAAACCAAGGTAAGGATCTAATTAGATTTTATTTACAAAAGCATGTAAAATAAACATTAATCAAATTAACATTGTTTATGAAAACGATGTATACACTATATTGCTTTTATTTAGAAAAGCAAGTTTAATAAGGCATTAGCAAAATTAATACCAAATTAATTTTCAGAAAACAAACATGGTGAAAACTCACTACTAACGTGTACTTTACATTATGAAACTAATGCAACTTGAACGGATTAAAACGGATCTAAAACATGGATTCTATTAACAAAACAAGATTGAAAGGACTTAACGGAGATTAACTATAGATTTTGAGGGCTAATGAAAAGATATGCATGACATAGAAAGGTTTCGCGAAAAGGTAAAGGTCGAGAGTTAGATATATAAAAGGCCTGTGGGGTTTATGTGTGAAAAGTGGGATCTTTCTAGGGGTTTTCATCGATTGACCAAGACACAAGATTGGATCTAAAGATTACGCATCTTCGAGACCTACACACAAAAGAGCCAAGACCTTCTTCTTTCTGGTTCGTTACGAACAGGGATGGATGGGGGATTCAAGGCTTCAAATCGCTGGCTCAAGCAACCTAGGGTTGAGGCAAGGCAAGGATCGAGAAGAAAAGATCGAGGATCAAGATGGTGTGCTCACCGACGTTGGGAGGTACCGGGTCGAATCGGAGCCGAACGGCGACGGCCGGCGGCGAGCGGCTCGGCTCCATGGCGGCGGTGCTCGAGGCCTCAAGCTGGATGTGGCACGGAATTGAAAGAGGAGATCGATGGGGTCGCAGGGGTGTACTCACCAGGCGGAAATGAAGGGCGGCTGGATGGGACAGCGGCGGCGGTCGAGCTCGGGCTCGGACTTCGTGATGGCGTCGGCGCTCCGGTGGCCAACTCGCGATGGAAGGTGCTGCGGACGGCTGACGTCGGCGCAGCTCCTCGGAGGTCGCGGCTCCTGGTTCGTCGGCGCTCCATTGTCGCGAATCGAGGGAAGCTCGTCGCCGCCGCGTCGCTCGACGGCGGACGGCGTGCGTTTACGGCTACGTGAGGCGATGCTGAGGCGGACGGTGGCGGCTATAGGCGCGCGAGGGCCCGCTCGGCCGACCTTTATAGGTGCACATGCCAAGGATGGTCAGGCGCGACGCCAAGGCAAAGCTGGCGGCGGCGCGCTTAGACCGGCCGCCTCGCGGCTGGGATGGGCCTCGCGCCGACGAATGGGTCAGGACTGGTCACCCATGTGCTCGCCCACCAAGAAAGGACTGGTTTTCTGTTTTTTTTCTGAAATTATTTTCGGTTGCAAAAACAAATTCGAAAGTCTAGAAAATGTTTACAAGACACCAAAAATACTCGAGAAAATCTCAAAACTCTAGGAAAATTCCCGAGATAGGCGGGACATGAACAATCCAAATAAAGTGTTTGGAGCTCATGAAAAGATTTTAGAGACTTCAATAAATAGAATTAGCTCAAGGAAAGAGAATAAATTCCGAGAAAAAGTCGGAAAATTCTCAAATGGTTTTGGTCAAGACCTAAATACCTTTTAAAACGTTTTGCACTCAAGAAGCACCAAGATGCATGGCATGAATGCAACACTCACAACTATTTATTTAATTCAGAAAATCAAACAAGTCTTTTTCCTATACTATATTTCTAAAGAAAATAAATGTTAGAAAATTTTAAAATTATAGGAAAATTATTGTTTAATTATTCTTTCTATTCACATCACGAAATTCGAAATTTCAAGGTGTGACAACACAACGGTAATATCGTCGACGATCCGCCTCACACGCCTCGCAGTGGTCCACCACATGTGCCTCACGACGCAGACGATCGAGCCCTTGTCTCGCCCGGCCGGCGTCGATCTCACCGCCGTCATCACGGTCTCTCGCTCCTCCGCCAACGCCCGTGGCCATCATCGCTGCCCACGGGGCGTCATGCGGAGCAACAATAGCATGTCGTGCGTGACTCGTTGCCACCGCTCACCGAGCGATGAGCCTCTCCGGTATGCGATCCGGCCGTCCGTCGAGCTAGGCCGATGAGTGACGCCGCCTCCATGCATGCTCCAAGCCCATTGATCGAAGACGGCAGCACCCCCATCGAGGAAGGCGTCTTCCGACCGACGCCTGCCCACCACAATGTTTCGCCACCGGCCTTCCGCCGCATGGAGGTGACGAGGTGGATAAGTGATGGTACCGGACAACTCAAAGACGATCCACGGGGGCTCCAGCCTGTGGCTCGCTGCTCGCGCTACCTCCCTGCGGGTCCTCGATTGATTCGAAACCAATCGTTCTAATGGAAGAGAGAATTGGATGGGTGGGGATCTGGATCTTGCCGCGTACCTTGAAGGGACGTCACGATTGAGTCACTGGTAGATGCATGTCCTCATGCAGCCCGATGGCGTGGCGGCGAGGCCCTCAGGCTGGGCGTGCGTGCGGGCAGCTGGTCTCGGCCCGGTACGACATCTCCCACCGCTGCCGACCATCACCGTGAGGATTACGAGGGTGCTGCGATTATTTCCTTTGTTAATTTTATTACGAGGGTGGGTGGGCCCGGCGGGTATGGGTGGGTGGGTATGGTGAGGTTAGGTGAGAAATAATTAGCTTTTGGCGTAAACGCCTCCAAATTCATAATTTGTTATTCCATAGTCCTTCCACCCTATCCACTTCCAAAAACATATGACGGGTGGGTCCGGCGTGAGGGGCAATAGTGGTCCGATTTGGGTGATAAAAATTTTCAATTTTGTTCTCTTTATAGTATAGATAGATTAGACTTTGACTATTCATTTCTCTTATATTATTTTTTATAATTATAAACTTATAATCATTGACGGTATATTTAATTACAAATCTAACCCTGTCAAATTAAAAATAAAAGTTGATGGGTAAATTATTGGTAAAAGATTGTAAAGTTTGATTTTGATATATGTGCGCACTTATAATAGAAATAAAGGGAGTTGTAGTCTGCACCGGCATGTAGCCAATAAGAGCAAAGTTAATAAGGTTGTCTAATAGTCTGGACACTTCACAAATCATAAAGACTGATGATACAACAATCTAGTCTCTTCACATAGTCTAAAGCATATTTTTAAAGTAACATGACCTACTACACGATTAGACTTTTCTCCTTACTAGCTCAACACTGACTTTTCTCATTTGCAACTCAGAAAGCGACAAGCTTAGTGCTTACTCAGCTCTGAGCAAGAAACCACTCGGCTGGTCTTCCAGTGCTGTTCTTTCTCCTCGTTTCTCTCTCTCACGACTGCTGACGCTTTTTCTGCTCGAACACACGAGTGCGCGCAGCTGCCGGAAATCACCTCGGCGAATCTCAAAGACGGGCCGGGTCTAACTGCCTGGGGGCCGGCCTAACCGCCTTTGACAGAGAGACGCCGAAAACCTAGATTCACGCCCGGAGGGATCCCGGGACAAAGGCGCTAGGGTTGTCAGATCGACAGGGTCAAACTCCCTCAACCGCCGTGGGAGACGAAGGAGGAGAGCAATGGAGGTTGGAAAAGTTAGGGTTTGGAGAAAATAAAGGTAAAATTGATAATGACGATTGGGTGATAGCTCTCAATCGGCCACGATTTTTATATTTATAGGGTGGAGAACTTGCCGCAAACAACGCTTTACAACTCGGAATCAAGCTAAACTCCTAATTCTACCCGAATTGGGAGACTTAGATCACTGGGGCGGTTAGACCACCTGACAACAGACCTGGCCGACTGGCCTTGGTGACCGGCCCGCTGCCTCGAGTCGGCTTTGCCAAATTTGAGTGTCAACATGCCCTCCTGTTTTTTAGTAAAGCTTACGTGCTAAAAATAATCCTAAGGACGATAAAACTGTTGTCGACCATTTTTATGCTAAGGGCGATTTTCATAGAAACCGCCATGAACTTTCATGCATTGTTGACGGTTGATTGTCGATATCAAAGTTCGTTTGGATTTGCAAGCGGACAAATCCTCCGTCGTAGTCAAGGGACCCTTCTTCCTTAAGTGTGAGAACAAGGTATCGAATCTGTGGAACAATGTGCAATGCAAGCATTCAATCTAGTAAGGCAAAGAAACTCCTTTGAAGAACCAAGTTGCATCTAATCTAAGAGATCATCAAGAAAGCGTAATCTAATCTAATCTAATCTACTAAACTCAAGAGGTAGCAAGAGAAAGCAAAGAGATAACCGATCTCGAGAGTCTAGATCATGCATATGTTGTAGCTCCAAACAAGATAGATGAAGATAGAAAAGCGAATCTCATAAAACATCTTTAAACCGTGGCCTCCGATCCGATTCAAGACGCCCGCCTTTTGGAGCCACCACCGTCTCACAACGCACTCCTATTCGTGCGGGTTAGCCTAGGCGGCGAGTTCGAGAAGAACAAGTTGAAAACACTTGGTCGGTAGATGCATTCTAGCCGCCAAGTGGCTACAAGAGCACACTATGCAATCTATCTTAAGTATAGATTGAGGAAGAAGCAAAACCAAGGGAGAACAAAATCATCGAGAAGGCATCGATCGCTAGAAATCGATTCACTATAAAAACTTCACCATGAATGATTACATGAACAAGATCACCACCGGGATCCTACCTCGATCTTGATCCTTGCTCCGAGCTCGGCGTGGTCTTCCATGCAAGGTTCCCGTGCCTACTAGGGAAACCCTAGACTACTAGCACGACCTCCTCTCGAGATGGTGTCCCTCTAGCTTCGCTCCTCGGCACAAGTGATGACGAATGAATTGATGCGTGGCTTTTGGCGGGCGCTATAATAGTCCGGCTGCTAGGGTCAAAGGGTGCAGCCTGAACCGCCCGGAATGAGCTGGCCGTACCGACTGGGCCTATTGCCTAGGCCCCGCCTTCCTCCCCAGTTGCTTCGTGGTCTTCGGAACTTTCCACTTCCGCATGTGGGCCCTTGGCGCGGCTCCGCGGTTTGGATAGGGCTCCTTGTCACAAGCTTCAACATTTTCTGCCTGGTCCCTGAGTTTCACGGCTTCACGCTTGGCCTTGGGCCACTTGAGTCATGTTCACTTCGGTCTTGACTTGTGCGGCTTCATGATCTTCTCACAAAGTGCTTGATGAACTTTCCTAAGTCTCCTTTTAGCGTTAAAACCTCTGCTGTAAACAATAAACTCCAAATACCACATGCAGAGAACTTGACATATGATGAGGGTTAGGATCGTTAGTTTGGATATTAAATCAATGCCAATACCGAAGGTAAACTCAGGCTAGGTTGATGAAATTCACCGTCCAACATGCATCTTGCCATACACTTGGGTAGAACTTCTTCAAATATCTTCCATTGAGTGCCCGGCAGTGCAGCTGTTGTAATGATTCCACCATATAGGAATTTTGAGTAAACTCTCACAATCTTATAAGGACCTTCCCAACTTGGAGACCATTTACCAAACTTGTTGCTCTTGGATCCTATAGGTAGAATAGTCTTCCAAACCAAATCTACAACTTGAAAGGACTTAGCTTTTACCCTTTTGATATATGCTCTAGCAACTCGCTTTTGTCTTTCTCAATTGCTTCCAAAGCCTCCAATCGCTTATCGGTCACTTCATCAATGTTATCCATCATCAAAGCATAATATGTATCAACATTATGATCATTTTGCTTGCAAGTCTATATGCGCCTAGATTCACCTCAATAGGCAAACGGCCTCTTGACCATACACAAGCTCAAAAGGAGTAACTTTAGTAGCACCATGTCTAGAAATATGATAAGCCCTCAAAGCCTCGGATAATATCTCATGCCATCTTCTAGGATTATCTTCTATCTTCTTCTTAATGAGCTTAACTAAAGTTTTATTGCTAGACTCCTTGACCATTAGCTGAGCATAATATGGAGATGAATTGAGCAACTTAATACCATTGAATTGACAAAATCACGCACCTCTTTAGCCACAAATGAAGTACCTTGATCCGTAGTTAAAGTTTGCGGAATACCAAACCTATGTATGATATGCTCCAGAATAAAACCCAATTACCTCCTTGTGTGTCATGTTCTTGAGAGGAATTGCTTCACCACTTGGTAAAATAATCAAGATCCACAATCACAAAGCAATGCCCTTTGGTCGACGGAGGATGTATCTTGCCAATGAAATCCAATCCCCAACCTCCGAAAGGCCAAGGCTTGATAATCGGATGCATCAACACAAGAGGCACTAGTTGAATATCTCCTGCTTTACACTTCACATCCTTTGTAGTACCTGAAACAATCGGCCATCATAGTAGGCCAATAAAAGCAAGCTCTCCTAAGGAGCCACTTCATCTTGGGAGCCGATTGATGAGTACCACAACTCCTTTATGAACCTCGCCATAGCCAATCTTGCTGATCGGGACCTAAGCACTTTAGAAGCAAATCATCGCCGTCCGACGATATAACTCATCATTATCCAAAATAAACTTAAGTGCCCACCGTCGGACTTTCTATCACTTATACCTTAGGATCCTGTAAATACTTGATCGAGGTATTCTCCAATCCTCCACTGCCCTCGCAGCTTTTAAAAGAAAGCGGTGGCAAGTAGAGTTGTTTCGAGGGCTATCTAAGGCCTGGGGTCGAGTGCCCTGTTGACCTGGAAGGGGCGGTTTAACCTCGCTCCTCCGCATAACCTCTCGGCCTCGCTAAACATCGGTTCCTCGAAAATTTCTTTTGGACACTATAACCGTGATGCTTCTTTGAGCGAGCATTAGCCTTCTGATTCTCCTCTGTGGTACATGATAGATTACAAATTCATCCATACAAGATATGATGTCTAAACATTTATCAAGATAAGCATTTAAAGAACCATTTAGACATTGACATACCTTGGACACTTGCGTATCACCAAGAAAGAATCACCATAAGCTTCTACATGTTTCACTCCATGTCATGTAAAATTTAATTCAAACAAGAGAGCTTCATACTCAATTTGATTATTAGTACATTTATGATCCAACTAAGGGCCTACAAAACAGCTCACTAGGTGATATAATAATGATCCCAACACCACAACCACTTCACAAGGATCCATCAAAATGCAATTTCCATGGAGCAAAAGTTACATCCAACATCTAAATCAAGTTGCTTATCAATTCTATGTTGAACAATAAAAAGTACTACTATTTGACCTCTCATTGATCTAATGGGTTCACAACGCAAATCATATTCAATAAGAGCATAAGTTTATTGTTGAATTTCCGTCAACCTAGCCACGCAGTTTACCTTCTGTTGGCATGAATTTTATATCTTATCCATTGGTACTAACTTTGGTATAACAAGTTGCATACATCGGGTTTTTGGAGTTTGATGTTTATGCAGAATTTAGCGTTGAAAGCAAGACTTAGGGTAAAGTTCATCAAGCACCTCGTGACAAGACCTTGAAGGCATAAGTCAAGCAATGAAGTGAACATGACTCCAAGAAGCCTAAGGACCAACCCGTGAAGACGGAAAACTCGAGGACCGAGGAAAATGTTGAATCTTATGGACAAGGAGCTTCATCTAAATCGCCAAGAAACCGACGTCAAGGGCCCATGCGAAGGGAGAACGCTCTAGAAGACACGGAAGCATCACGAGGAAGGAGGTGCTGAGAGGGCCCGTGCCGGCCCAGCCGACCGGGCCCCACTTCGGGGCCCATTCACGCCCCTTTGACCTAGCCGCCTCTGGACTATTTATAGCCCCGGCCAAGAGCCACGCATCAACTCATTCATCATTCGCCACCGAGGAGGCGAGAAGAGAGGACACCATTAGGAGAGGAGAGGGTCGAGCTAGTTGTCTAGGGTTTCCCTGGCCGTGGGAACCTTGCAAGGAAGACCACGCCGAGTTCCTGAGCTAGAAGCAAGATCAAGGTAGGATCCGGTGGTGATCTTGTTTATGTATCATGTACTATGTTGAATTATCAAGTTGCAACCGATTTCTAGCGATTGGAGTGTTTCTCCTACGACTTTGATTTCAATCGCCTTTCTTACTTTAAGATCTATTCTCGAGATAGATCATAGAGGGTGTTCTTGTGGCCGTGGTGGCTAGAGGTGCATGCCCCGACCTTCCGAGAGATTTCAACTTGTCCTTTGGACTTGCCCTAGGCTAACCCGCATTTAATAGAGTGCGTGATGTAATCTTGGCTCCAAAGGTGGGCGTCTTGAGTTGGACGGAAACCGTGATTTAAAGATGCTTTTCATGAGATTCAACTTGGATATTTCTTCTTGCTTGGAACTTCAACAAAAGCTTGATCCAATCTCTCTAGATTGGTTTTACCTATCCCCTCACCTCTTGCTACCTCCGAGCTTTAGTAGATTAGATTCGTTTTATGATGTTCTTTAGATTAGATGCATAAGATTCCCTTTGAAGATCTAAGTGTTCTCGGCTTTAATAGATAGGATTTTGCTTCACACATTTGTTCTACTGGATTCGATACCTTGGGTTCACACTTGAGGAAGAAGGGTCCTTGGCTACTACGGAGGACTTGTCATTGCAAGTCAAACGAAGTTTGATACGCATATACGTCACAACACCCACTTGCCGACTCTACCACTTAGAATGGGTTTTGCAACATGTATTTAATTATGTCGGTTTGGCATGCAACATAACAAATACTAGACAATAAATAATGCCTTAACTTGGTACAAGCATAATATAAAGATAAACATAGCTTTTCAATAAAAGTGTACCTCATTTCGCATCTAGTAATCTTCTACTCTCATAAGCAACAACATACCTTGCCATCGATCTCTCTTGAGTCAAAACAGCCCCAATCATACTTTGCTCACCAAGAATGTAAAACGGAATGGAACACCACTCTTGGGCGCTTGAAGAACAGGCGTAAGTCATGTAGCTCTTAATCTCATCAAAAGCCCCTTGTTGTTTTGCCCCAAGTGAACTCGGCTCACTTTTCAACCAAGTAAAGGAGTAAAGCATCAACCTTCCTGCAGTTACAAATGAATCGCCTCAAGTAGTTAACCTTGCCTAAGAATCTCGCAACTCTTTTACAAGTAGGAGCTTGAACCTTTTAATCGACTCAATCTTTTAGGATCAATTTCACACCTTTCTCATGCACAATGAAACCCAAAACTTGCGGTAGACACTCCAAATGCACATTTGAGTGGATTCATCTTTAAACCATACCGACATTTTTTCAATGTAAAGTCTCAAATCGGCTAAGTGGGAATCTAAACCACCGAATTTAACAACAATATCATCGATATAGACTTCTACGATAATACCAAGTAAGTCATAAAAATCAAGTTCATAGCTCTTTAATAAGTAGCACGATTTTTAAACCAAAAGTCATGACTACCCACTCAAACAAGCCTACAAATCTCGGACATATGAAAGCCGTTTTGGAGATATCCTCTTGACCATAAAGATTTGATTGTAACCGTTACCATCAAAGAAGCTACACTCTATGTCCAGATGCAGATTAACAAGAAAGTTGGCTATAGGCATAGGATATTCATCTTTAGGAGTAGCTTTATTAAGATCTCTAAAGTCAATGCAAACACAAGTTTCTTTGTTCCTTTTTTCTCAACAGGCACAATATTAGAGATCCAATCAAGCATATCGACAAGGCCTAATAAACCTAGCATCAAGCAACCGATTGATTTCTTCTTTCACTCGGTCATAAATATCGAGGATTAAAATTCCTACGGTGTTTATAAGGCTTAAAACCAAGTTTAATAGGCAACGATGTTCTACTAAGTCACGACTTAAACTGTGCATTTCATTATAATTCCAAGCAAAGCGAAACATACTCCTTTAACAACTTTATTAATTCAAGCTTAAAAGTAGGATTAAGATTCTTGTTTACAAATGTCGGCCTAGGTACGGCCATCACCAATATCTACCTCCTCAAGAGGATCAGACGTAAACCCTTGTCCTAACTTGCCCAAATCATCAAGATCCTCAATAGATTCACACGTATCGGTCTTATGCGCTCGATAGTGATCAATCCTCTAACGCAACCACTCTTGTTGAACTCATTGAGTCACATGAAGTGGTTTAGCCAATTATCAAACGACTTTATGATGCTAGGATGAAGCCATCATTGGAACAAATTTTACACAAACTCATAATTAGACAAATCCAAGCCGGATAGACATTTACATTATCATGCACACCTATAGAATGACTATCACTGCTACACAAGCAGAATTATCACCATGCACTACTTCTACCTCATCATCCACCCATTGTATTAAAAATTTGGTGCAAGGTAGAAGGAATGCATTTATTCAGCATGAATCCAATCACGACCAAGGATAAGACCAGAGTTACCTGTGTCTCTACGAAGAAAGCTGGCGGCGTCTTGCCTCCAATAGTGAGCTCCATGGAGATCACACCTTTAGCTCCTATCCGCCTCCTCCAACTCACTGACGGTCATGTTGGTCTTGATCAGCTCCTCATCGAACCTCCAAGCTTCTTGAATAGAGAGTACAAAGCATCAAGTTGACAATCACACCTCCATCCACCGATCCGAGATAGGCTTCCCATTGATGTGACCCTTCATGTACAAAGCCTTGATGATTATCGGCGATCTTTGGGCTCGAAATACAACATCCTTTGACCCAAAGTCAAGATGAGCGATGTCCTCCTCAAAGTAGCACCGAACCATCAACAAACAAATGGACAACATTAACTTCAAGGTTCATCCGCCTGAGAAGAACTGCAATCCACAAGCTCCTCGTCGTCCTCTAGAGTAGGGACCGACAACACCTTGTCATCACAAGCCATGGGGATCAAGAGGCGGCCGGCATTGAGAACCCGCTGACTGGCTGGTCACCGCCCTAACTCAAAGGCTGAACCGCCCTCTGGCGGTTTGACCGCCTGCATGCAGGTGCGTCTTGACTCTCCACTCCTTTCCCTGCAGCACCATGGGCCTGAGCTATTGAAGACCTCGTCTCTCCGCTTCTCAGCCTTCTCCCTCTTCTCCGTGACTCAGTCATTAAGTTGAAGCTTTCTCCTTGAGTATGAGTCAAACCGGAGGACACCACCTTGGCAAGAAGTATTCGGAGACTTGCTTCACCGCCTCATGATCATTTGCAGCGAATGATCTCTTTTGAGTAGTGTCATAATCGATTGTTTAGCAACCGTCCTTTGCCACTTTTCTCAATAGGAACGCCCATCATCCCAATCTGAATGATATCAAGATCAGAGTCCTCTCGTCGATGTCCATCTTGAACCTCCTCCTCTCGATTTTGGGCTTGTACACCTTTTGAGGAGAAGTTGCGCTTTCGGCAGGCGGCCTGATCCGTAGGTGGCGAGTGTCAACCGGTCACCGATGACCACCGCTTCGTGGAGCCCATGATCTTGTGTATGTCTTGAAATTCGATCCATGACGATCTTCCTGGTCCTCCCCATCCAGATGGAAGGATTGCGATATGGCACCCACATTACCCCATTGTCATGTAGATCGGACGAGGCGATGTGAACTTGAAGGAGCCCAACTGGAGTAAAGTGTGGCCTGAGATGATTCACCTCCGAACCGACTGCTACGGGAGGCGATGATGGCCTCTCTTGATGTGGAGGTGATCTCGATCCTTTTTTTACCCACGATCGCTTGTAACGGCCTTTGCTTAGAGTACTTGTCAAATAGCATATCAAAGGTGACCTTTGGCTTTGGAACACTTCGATTCTTAGCCACGTTGAGCTTCGATTTCCCAATTGCTTGAATAAGCATCTTTAGGCGGCCATGTATGGGGCAGTCCACCAGACTTCTTGCCTCAACCGCCTGTCCGGGCCCGAGCTTGTTGTTTGCTGACCGATAGCGTGGACGATCCTTGCCCCTCATGTCCGTAAGTTTTGATTGATCTTGAAAGTCTCTACCATCGTGGGTCTTTTTCATATGCTTCTCTTGTCAACTCTTTCCCTCAATCGGGCTTAGCTTCCCGAGCCATCACGTTCTTGCCTTTTGGTAGCTTCGACGATGCAGAACCAAAACCTTGGGCTGCTGCAACTCCATGGTATTGACGGAAAAGGTTGCTTGTCCACTTGCATCTCATGAAGCATCAAGCGACCTTCATTAATGGTGAGATTGAATCACGACAAAACACATTGCAATCGTTAGTGGCATGAGAATAAGAATTATGAAACTTACAATATGCACTTCATTTAATTTCATCAAGTGGAGGCATAGTATGAGAAATTTTAATGTTTCCAAGTTTAAGTAATTCATTAAAGATATGATCACACTTAGAAACATCAAAAGTAAATTTTAGTTCTTCTTGCCGACCTTTAGTAGCCGCTTAAGAGATGCACAAGAACTAGCTTTTAGACTTTGAAGGCCACACAAATTCAGCAACATACACCTCATTCTCGTAAATACGAACTATCGAATCATATTCAATCATATGCACATTAGACCGACGAGGCTTTAGAGTGTTCCTTTTCCTTATTTAATTTTAATTCTTGTGCCATACCTCTAACAAGCAAATTAGCAAGTGTATGAAATTCTACACCTTCTAATCTATCCGTGAATGCAGTCTTAACCTCTAGCGAAGATCACAAGGTCGTAATCGTAAGAGACAAATTAAAACAACGGTTTTTGACTTCTTTAAAACACTGAGGTAATCGGAAACCGACTCCTCTTTACTTTGCCTAACCGATGTTAAATCACGCTTTTTTAATTGGTAGCTCCACTAAAGAAGTGGTCATGAAACTTTGCTCTAATTGATCCCAAGAATCAATAGAGTTGGGAGCTAACGAAGAGAACCAGCAGATTAAAGACAATGAAAATAAGCGAACTTTTAAAGAATTAAAGGTACCAAATTTCACCTAGTTGAGCAAAGATATTGGCTAATGTGTTCCCGTTGTACGGTTATCATCACCACTAAATTTAATAAAAGTCGGGCATACGCCAACTGTGGGGAAAAGCCACATAATCAAAATCGCCCTATATGGTTTTTGATACAACCTAGTATTACCCATATCAACGCCGAGTTTGTTTCATCATGTTAGCTACTTCTTCCTTAAATTGAGCCAATTCATTCCTAGCTAACCGAGATTGCATTGCACTGTTCTTAAGTTACTCACAGGGGTTGATTAGGATTTTGCATGCGATGCAAGTCGGTAAACACATCATTAGGCACACCATAAGATGGAGCAACATTAGGAATAGGTGGTGATGTGAGCTATTGTGCTATACATTGCGGAACAGTACCATAAGAATTATTTTGACTCGAACCAATGTAATAGGCACAAACCGACAAAGGCAACGGCCGATCCG